>BGPR01001787.1:79356-101328 GCA_013235015.1 Araneus ventricosus | reverse complement strand
GAAAACGATATTTACAATGGAAGCATTAAGTAACAAATAAAAAGAAAACGATATTTGATCAAATATTAAATGCTTTAAATAAAAGAAAACGATATTTACAATCAAGTAAAATACTTTAAATAAAAGAAAACGATATTTACAATCAAATATTAAATGCTTTAAATAAAAAGAAAACGATAATTTACAATCAAATGTTTTTATTTAAAGCATTTAATATTTGATTGTAAATATCGTTTTCTTTCTATTTAAAGCATTCAATATTTGATTGTAAATATCGTTTTCTTTTTATTTAAAGCATTCAACATTTGATTGTAAATATCGTTTTCTTTTTATTTAAAGCATTCAACATTTGTTTGTAAATATCGTTTTCTTTTTATTTAAAGCATTTATTTTTTATCCTATTTAATCTTGTTCATCACATTATATTTTTTGTGGCAACAGTAGAAAAATGTAGTTTTTAGAATTTTGTTGATCATTTCCGTTGCAAATAGATTCTTCTTGGAAAAAAAAGAAATAAATTGAATTAAATGGAGTATTCATAGTTCATGTTGCTTCTTTCATGTTTAAATAAGTAGAAGCCAACATGTCTCTAATTGGTTTTCTAAAAAGTCGAAGGATACAGTTACCACAGATGAAGAGGATGATAAAATAGATGCAGGCTAAAACGCCCCACGATTCCACACCACCATATGCTCTGATGCCGTCGTACATGACTTCGTTCCAATCTTCGCCGGTTAGGATCTGAAACGTAGAAAGCGTACATTTTTGTACGATATATTAACTCTCTGGATATTTTGCACATAATAAAGAAAAAAATTAGTGATTATTTCAGAATTTTGTTTTTTATTTTCCTTTCGACATTCTTAAGATTAAAGATTTATTAAAGTATACTTAGAGTAATACTTAAAAGATATCTACAGATTTTTAGAATTAAATGTTGTATCGCTTAATTAAGAAAACGTAGTAATTAAATTCAGAATAAACAAGTTCTTATATTATTTCTTGTTAAATTTTTTCTCAGTGTTCAGCACATATTTTAGTTCTATAGATGAATGCAGAATTAGAGAAACTCTAGGATGTACAAATTCTATCTTTCTTTTAAAAAAAACTATTCCTGTATGAATATAGTTATATTTTATAATATTACTCGTGGCTTTTTTCTCTGAAGTTTAAGAGGCCAGTCATCCGTAATGTAGACCTTGAAAGAGAAGTTTAAAAAATCAACAGAGCGTATCTATTAATTAAATAAAAACAAAATTAAGATTAGAAACTATCTCTGTAGGTTTACTGCATTTTCTAAGGTCGGCATAAAACCATATTTAACCCTTTATACGGCCGTGGTAATTATACTTACCACCAAATTCATTAATTTTTAATCGCCTTTTTTAAGATTGGCATAAGTTCTCGACAATTTTTTCGATGAAACAAGAAACCGAGATGTTCCAATTTCTTTTCTCAAACCATAACGAACTGTCCGGACTTGATAATTAGTTATTAATTAGGGAAATTAATTAATAAAAACAATTAACGTTCATCGAATAAGCTAAATGAATTTCTTTTTAAAATGAATCTCAATCCCAAAGCCATTTTGCTGTAACAATACTAGAAAAAATGGTGCTTTAAAGGGTTAACATGTCATAATTTATTTTATATGTAAAGATTAAAAAATATGAATAGTTTTATCTGTCATCGAGATATCCGAGCAATCGATGATCCGAATAAGATCAATTTCTGATAAATCACTGTGTTAGAAAATTAAAATGCTATGTTTAAAGCATGCAATACCCTCTAAGCAAGACAACAAATCCAACTGTAAGTGAAGAGTTTGCGAAACCCCCAATTTATAAACGCATAACATGAAAGTGTTGCATAAAAGGGTGGCTCGTTTCCGCGGCCCTTTTTAACTCTTAAGGGCCCGCTTTTTTAAGAAATGATTTTAAAATGTTTTTTTTTTACTTTCATTTCTTGAATAAAACATGGGAAAAATACTTTAAAAAATCCTATTTTGTTTTAAGTATGGTTTATGGCTAAAAAATAGCTTGTTACTAACTGACAACACTGGGCTTTATTTTAGAAAATCATGTCCTCGGTAAAATTCTATAACATCACAAACACAGATGATTTTTAAGAACTGATAATATAGGCAAGGAACGTCCTTCAAAATTATAGAATGAAATATTGTATTCTCAAACGAACAAAAAAAAAGATAAAAAGATGCACCCTCAAGTGAAAAATCATTAATTTATTTTTATTTTTTATCAGCACTCAAGTTGCCATCTATATGCTGTAAATTGAGTTAATAACATTTTCAGCATATATTCTATTGGCATCAACAGGCATTTGAGGTTCAGTCTTATTCTCAAGATTTTAGAAGACAAAATTGGTTATGTTGCTTAAAGGCAAAACTGGGTCTTTAAGGGTTAACACTCCACAGTTTCTAAACTTATTTTCTAATCAGTTCTTATTAACGTGAAATATTCGTTGGCATGGGCATATTGATCTGATGTCCGAGTCCCAATTTTATGGTCAGAAAGTCTCGCGCTCAAAACTCTATTACACGAAATTACACACCAATTAGAGGTTCAGTATCATTCTCAAGAATATTAGAGGCCAAAATTGGGTTTGTTGCTTAAAATCAACACTGGGCCTTTAAGAGTTAAAGAAACAAGTTGAGAAAGAGGGAAAAAAATCAATATTCCTCTTCTGTCGAATAACAGTAAAGAATTGGGCCTGTATCTAAATCTCTGAATTGCCTCTATACTGGGAAGAATTTTATTGATATCCTTCAACGAAAAAAGATTTAACTAGACCAGTAACAAAATTCCTTTCTTGTACAATTCATTATCAAAATAAAGATAGCGAGAATATTGTTACAAAGCTATACAGTTGTTTCCCTGAGATGCTAATCTTGGCGACCATTTTGGCGACTTAGTGGCGAAGTTGGCGACAGAAGGAATTTTCTAGAAGGACCTTGAACTTTCAACCTATTTCTACTGACTTCATGAACTTTCTGGAGATTACGTCACTTCCTACGTAATGAAGTCACTTCCTACGTAATGAAGTCACTTCCTGTTGAAAAAGTATAAAAGCAAGCTCTCGAGCCAAGAAGAGTCAGTTGGATTTTGATCAGCAAGCGAGCTGGTGAACTGATAAGAGACCTTTGAGCGCTGTGTTGAGAATTATTGGCAATCTCTACTGTAAATTTTTACGAGTGCCGTTTTAATACTTGAGCTACGTTTCTTTTCTTAGAACATTTGTAAAATAAAGAGCTTTATTTTTTAAATCCTGCCTATTGGATTGCATTCACGTACACCCCCGCAAGACGATTTTGTCACAATATAAAGTATACTCGTCCTTACCTGAAAGACAGTGAGCAGGGCTTGTACAAAACTGTCGAAGTTGTGCCTCGGTTTCTCCTCCAGGTTCTTGTAGTTGAACCTCCCCCCGAACACCTGCATCCCCAACAAGGCGAATATCATGATGAACAAGAACAACAACAGCAACAAACTGGCGATGGAGCGAACGGAGTTGATGAGTGAAGCGACAAGATTACACAGCGATGTCCAGTACCTGCAACGGGGTTGCACTCGTGTTAGGAAGATAAAAGTTTGCCAACTGACAGCACACATAATTTCACTCGCTTCTCAACCATAAAAGCCATATCGCACGAGCAAAAATTTGCCAACCCAACCCTTTACTCAAAACTTGAGAATTGAGTTTAATCTGCCGTCTGATGTGGAAGTTGGGTTGAGGAAAATACACTCAACCCTGTCGATTTCTCGCGACAGAGTTGACCCAAACTTGTATCTGAGCCAATCAGATGAATTGTTGACTGCTTTCGTTATAACACACAACGTCATACTCAAAGATGGCTGCTCCCATGAAGTGGTCGTTCCCCAGCTGATATGCATTGCCTCATATTCCTGTCCATCCTCTTCATTAACCGTCCAGCGGGTGCGCGTTTTTAAAAGATACTCGCATTGTGCATCGTATTACATATTTATATCGTTCTTTTCTAAATTTAAGTGCAATTTTTATTTATAAAATCTTTGTTTACTATTAAGCTAATAAATAAAGATAACATAAATAAAAGTTGTATTTATTTTTGTGAAACAGCACGATATATTTATGTAATACGATGCACGATATGTCGTAAAATTTGTGCAGGCGCGCCCGCTGGAAGGTTAATAACGTGTATAGAATCAAAATAAGCGACAACAACAAACAACCACGAATAAGATTTTCGCCAAATATAAGGATAAAGTTATATTTCTGACGGTCGGAAAATAAAAACTGCTGCAACTCCTTACCCAACCCTAGTTCGGTTGAAATTGGGATCAGAGTTGGGGATACAGTGGAGTTGATGAATGCGTTGACTGTATTTTTGTCCGTATGATAAGCTCTTTAAATTCAACTATAAATGGTAAATAATAGGTTTAGGATAGGGCTAATAGTACTCCTTTTAGAATGCATATGGCAGCCTTATGAAATTTCGTTTCGGAATAGGAATTATTAGAGATCAAGTTTGGGAAATTTCCTTAACTCAGAGATGAGACATTTTCTCAGTTCTGGACGTTTACAATTTCAGCAAATATTCCTCCAATCTTCTTGAAGTTTTAATTTATGATTTTCTGTAAGATTCAACAATATTTTTTGAGTGTATCTAAGGGGGTTCTCATATGAGGGAGTGATCCCAAAGAGGGGACGACCCCCCTCGGAATGAAGTAAGTTTTTTTCTTTAAATTTTTTGTAGATTCTATGTCTAGACAATAAACTAAACCCATTCATGAAGTCTTTTCATCATATTTCAAAAAATTTAATGCCTTCGCCGCAAAGGGTTATCAGTGTTGGCGCATGCGCGACACTTACAAAGTGGAATGGGATGCGCCCAACCGGTAAGTGACGCTCGTGTATTTGGCAGAAATGAGTTAGCTGTCATTCATAAATGACGTGGGTGAAAGAACTCTCAATTGAAACCCACAAATTAAGTATTAAAAAGATAAAAGGCATTCCCGTGCACTGTAAATACTGTAAAAAGTGTGTGGTGTGATGTAAAATAAAATATAAAAAGAAGCAGCTCCGGATGGTGCGTCATCAACTAATTACATATCGGAAGTAAAAACAAACAGGTCACACATGAAATCCCAGATAAAAATTATACCTGTAATACTTTAAATAACTTCCATTTTAACGCATGGCCGAAGCACACCTGACCCTATTCATTAATCTTTATGTAGACAATAGATAAATTGAGTCATTATCAAGATGTGAAGGGAGTACAAATATGCGGAAGGCAATAATTCGAATAAGAGCAAATTCTAATTAGTCTGGTTAACCAAGATTTGATTGAAAAAAATTAAAGGTTATAGCAATATTCGCATTTTGCTTACATTTATTTTGTTATCGGTTTGTACTTTTTCAGATGAATATAAAATTAAGAACAGAATAGACGAGATTTTATATACTGCAACAGTTTTTCGGACCTGAGCGGCCAGATCTCTACAATATTGTTACGATATCTTCACGATATTGTAAGGTATTCAGGACATCGAACAACAATGCGGAGATATCTACAATATTTTATGCTAAATGGGGGAGAGTTCAGAAATTACCCTTATATTTGGACTCGTCTGTAAGCTTTCCAGCAAAGTTTAAGGCCTTCCCATAATAATTCATTTAAGCGAAAAATACAGAATTATTAATTACAAAATTATCAGCTGGGTTTGAAACGATATAACATTAAAGATTTTATTTACACTATTCGACGCTAATCTGTCAAAGAACGAGATGTCAAATTTTTTATTACCAATCTGTCGCTTTTCTACGTGAGCCACAAGATGCAGCATTAACTCATTTTCGCATTAAGCAATAATAGGAAAGAAGAGATCTATTGTATCAAGATATGCTGGATCGGTCGATGTGGTGTTGACAACTTAGACATTTTTAGGTGACATCCAAGGTCTCCGGATCTTACGGTTTGCGATTTTTTCCCTTTGTGGCTATATTAAAGCATAGTGCATGCCCTATTATTATCAGCTACGTTGAAGAAACTCCAAACCGATAGTACCAACGCTTTTACGAAAAAAGACAATGGCATGATCTAATGGGAGAATCGGACTACCGTTTAGATGCGTACTTCTTAAAGAAAAGAAGACAGAACCAGAGGATATTCTTTTAGTTATTTATCCTTCACCGGATTCCTCTACCTGCCCAAAATGGCGCATGAGAACCGGCAGGGAAGACTCACAAAACATAACGTCATAAGAAACATACTGTTACAAAGCTATAAAGTCGTGTCCTTGAGATCCTAATCTTGACGACAAACTTGGCGACCATTTTGGCGACTTGGCTGCAAAGTTGGCGACTTTGGCGACAAAATCAATTTTCTAGAAGGACCTCGAACTTTCAACCTATTTCTACTGGCTTCATGAACTTTCTGGAGATTACGTCACTTCCTACGTAATGAAGTCACTTCCTGTTGAAAAAGTATAAAAGCAAGCTCTCAAGCCAAGAAGAGTCAGTTGGATTTTGATCAGCAAGCAAGCTGGTGAGCTAACAAGAAGCCTTTGAGCGCTGTGTTGAGATTTATTGGTAATCTCTATTGTGAATTTTTACAAGTGATGTTTTAATACTTGTGCTACGTTTCTTATCTTAGAATATTTGTAAAATAAAGAGCTTTATATTTTAATCGTGCTTATTGGACCGCATTCGCGTACACCCACAAGACGATCTTGTCACAATACTGTCATAAAACAAAAACAAAATGCGTGTATTTCAACGTTTAGAGAAACCAAGAAAAAATCTGACAAAATAAAACAAAAAATCTAAACTATGACTAACAACTAAAACTAACTTAATTAAATTTCAATTCTGATATTAATTTAATACAGAATACAAAATAATATTTAAATAAGAAATTTACAAAATATATATACGAATAATTATAAAAAAATTGCAAGAATCAAGTATAAGTAATTAAGTAAATATATATGCATATATCAGTCATGAAACTCAATCAATGTCAAATTTGAATGGATGAACAAAGACTGTAGTTTATCGGTAAAAGAGGTAAAGCTCGTCGGGGGTAAATAAGTGAAATCTCTACGAACCGCTAAGAAATTAAAGAAATCATAATGCTTTCAGCGAACAGTGTTAGCATAAAGCTAAAAACACTGCCTTCACCCCCGACACTGTTCGCATAAAGCATTAAGATTTCTCTTATTTCTTAATGGTTCGTAGAGATTTTACTTATTTACCCCTTTTACCGATAAACTACAGTCTTTGTTCATCCATTCAAATTTGACATTGATTGATTTTCCATGTCTTTGATATTTTCCACAAATCTTCTTGAATGCTCTTGTATTTTATATTATTTTATATTATCTTCCCCTTTTCTTTATTTTCTCCCTATAAGAACTCTCGGCATTTTCTTACCGCGGATTTTTTCTTTACATTTTGTGAATTATGAATGTTTATGTTGTTTTTACAATTCTGTTACGATTGTTTCTTATTTGTTACATATGCATATAACGTTTTCGTTGTTGTAGACGTGAAATGATTAAACAGGCCGAGTTGAATTCTAATTTTCCTTTATTATAAAGATATTTTGGAGAGCGACGTTCATACCAACATCTCAGTTGAAGTTTTTCAGTAAAATTGTACAGAAAAATCCCCGATTCTCTCGGATAAGGGAATAACAATATAACACGTGATCAAAGTGAAGGGAATATTGGGTATTTTTAATAAATTACGTAAGCGTTTTAGGGGAAAAGTCTAGCGCCAAAGCGACGCGTCATGATTTTCGGTGGGCACGTGAAAGCGATTAAAATATTCTTTTAGTGATAAATATGCCAAAACGAGAGATTTAATATACCTCCAGAACGAAACTGGAGTTTAAGAAAGGTGATTTTGGAATACATTAAGACTTTAAAATATATAATATTAGAATTTGAAATAAATTTAAGTGAGATTATTACACATATATATAGGAACAGAGGATACAGCATCTGAAACTATTCGTATAAAAAATTGAAATGTTTAAGTTTTTATGAAAAGTTCTGTTTATTTTTATAGTTGTAATACTTTTTTCAATCCATGATTTCCCTGCATTTTGTGATAATCTTAAAAATTACGCTCTTGAGATTTTGTGCAGGAAGGAGACATCCGTAGAGCAGAATCAAGCACGCTGGCACTCACTTTGTGACCTTGAAAATTCTGAGCAGCCGAACGCAACGCAGCACAGAGACACCGAGGGGAGGCATGACATCCGTGTAGAGGAGGGCCATCTCCAAGATGGAGCTGATCACCACGAAGCAGTCGAAGCGGTTAAAAAGACTCACAAAGTACCCCTGCAAGCCCAGACTGTACAGCTTGAGGAACATCTCGCATGTGAAGAGAGCCACGAACACGATGTTGCAAGACTCTGCAAAAGAAACACGATTCTCATAAATCAACATTTCTATGCAAGAAGTACAGTGTCCAGGCTAAAAGTAATCAAAAGCAGTGGGTTATAATTACAAAATCACTCTTTGGAATCGAAAAATATTCAGTTAAATAAGTTTTTTTAATATCAATAGAGTTCGATGTGTGCACCTTCTACATCACGACAAATGTCTAAAAGAAAATCGAGTACTTCGTAGCGTATTAGTAGTAATTAGACGAATTACTTGAACGACATGAATATTTCACTCATTCCATGGATTAATTACTTTCTCGTATACAAAGAGAAAGTATTGTAATCGTCAAAAAATTCGAACTCGAGATTTTGACGAATCTCCACGTTTCAGACCTCCCGGAGTCCGAAAAGCACAATCTTGGAATTATGTCTGTCTGTATGTGTGTGTCTGTCTGTCTGTGAAACGATAACTCGAAAACTATTAGAACTACGGGGATGCAATTTGGTATGCGATCTTTAAACATTATTTTTAGGTTTCTATCCAATTTTGGACAAAATCCGTCAACGGGAAGTCTGTCTGTTTGTATGTCCGTGGTCATGCGAACGCTATAACTCAAAAACTTGAATAGCTAGATGGATAAAATTTGGTACACGGTTTTATCGTCATGAATGTAGGTCCGTATAAAATTTTGTGCCAAATCCGTCGAAGGGTTGACTGTCTGTCGGTCTGTATAATTTACTTTTGAAGAGAATCCGCCATCTCCATGCGCATGCGTAACGGAAGCAATCTTCTATGCACGCGAAAGGAACGGAATTTCATTACGGAGTAGCGAATTACGTCAGTTTGTCCTTGAGCCGGTAAGAGAGGAAAATCGTTACGCATCTCTTTGAATTTGTTTCTTTACCTAGATATTTTTCAATCACTATACTGAAAAACCTTCTGATAGTCATTGGATTCTGGGTAACAATAGGTTCGAATTTTTTTAGCCACGCGGGGGAAGGGGAAACGGCACCTTTTTGGGGAAGTATACGAGAAAGTTTAGGGGAGAATACTCCCGCTGGTTTTTTTGTTGATATACAAAGAATTCAACTCTGTGTAATTTTTTAAGCCATTATTTAGATGCAACGTTTGCAAATACTTATAAGCCAAGTTATTTATATGCAAAACTTTATGAGTAGAATACTATGATCCAACGCTGTAAAAGTACCAAGTACACACGCGCGATTTTTTTTATAAGCGATTTGCAGAAACAATGTCTTCCTAAATATATTATTATATTAATAATAACTTTAAAGGGACGAGTCATTTTGACGCATTTCAAAATTTTCAAGAAAAAATATACAGATAGCGTTTATATTTTAATCTTACCACTTACGCTGACCTTTATGCATTTGACGAGACGAATATTTTTTTCAGATTCAATATTGTCCATGTCTTCCAATCTGGAAGTTTTCCATGTGGCACACCTAACTCTACAGTTACGAGTCAATCTCACGAATAAAATTATATTCCTCAGAACATTATAAATCGGAGAACTGCATGCTCACCTTTCATAAAAGTGAGCCAAAAATAAAGGTATTGATACTAAACACCAAATTATACATCTGCAAGATAGGAAAACAGTTACAAACGGATCCCAGAAGTCACATATCACAACGAGACCAAGTTTGGTGTCGACATGGTTGACCAAATGGCGCGAAAATATACAGTGAAAGCTGCGTCATTTCGGTGGCCTCTTTAAACCCAGATAACAATTTTAGTTTGCAGCAAAGTTGCAGCAATCTTGCTCTGCAAATCTGCAAGCTTGCAGCAAGTTTGACACGGCAAGAGTGCAAGTTTGAAACAAGTTAATGCAAATGAGTTAGTCAACACGCGACATACTTGTCACAAGCTCGCCGCGTCACACTCATTGCAAACTACATCAAAAACAGAGTACGAAGACAATCTCGGATTCGAACCCCCGATATCCCGTTTCCTAAACCTGTCGTCTTAACCGCACAGCCAGCTAGACTATGAGAGGGGAAGATAGATTGCGCTAATAGATCGTGCATCTACGATTTATTTTAAACTATTTTCTTGATTTCTTTCATATTTCAAATTGAGAGTTGAGAATATGACTTGAAGTCAAAGAGAGAGCGATTTTCTCTAATTACGTTTTGCTAGTAGAATGCTTTAAAGTGCGAGTTCTATATTTAGTAAAAGATGGAGAAAATTTCGAAATTATTTTTATAAAGAAGTTAGTTTTTTTTACAAATTATCATTGATTTATTGAATTAATAAAAAGAAGGACGGTCTAGGAGATGCTATTAAAAATCGGGTGTTTTTTTTAAAATAGAGAAAAAGATTATCTGTAAGTGTATTATCATCTTTGCAGCAAACTTGTTTTGCAAGTTGGTTGGTGGATTATACTTTGCTACTTTGCAGGAAGTTTACTGCAAAGTTGCCGCATCAAGTTTGTCATGCCAAGCTAATATCAAGAAAAATCAAACTTGCTGCAAGTGTGCATGCTATCTGGGTAGTTTCTTTCAATATTTTGGATTCAACAGCACTATATAAAGAATGTACCGGATCAAATATATACAAAAAGGAATTTTCAGCATCAATTGACGCGTGTTCGTAGAGATAATGTTGTGCTCTAATGGGTTACTATAGGTGGTACTATTGCGTAAAGAGGATTTTGGGCAGATAAGACTTGTATTTCGCCATGTACAAACGCATACCGTGTTGCGTTAGAGCACGTAATTCACCATGAAAGAGCACAAATTTGTTCCGTCATTATTAAATATGTCAGTATAAAAGGACTTGAGGGGACATACGCCCTTTAAACCTCCGAATAATGGGGAAAAAACTGTCAAATTCGATACATTATATCTCTGAAACAAAAGATTTCAAAAACTAACTTTAATTCCTAGAAAAATATCTGTTCTTTCTGTTATTGTACATTCAGTTTCAAATCTTAATATTGATATTTATTTATTTGAGATAGTAATAAATATGGGTATAATTTTCAGAGAAAAAATGAGATAGTCACCTTGCGCGCATGAATACGGATAAAATATTGGTCTAAACACAATATTTTGGATATCTAGGTAATCCAAACAGTCTGTTTAAGAAACTGAACCTGAATTTATTAACATTTAAATTTAATTTCTATTTTATGTACAAATTTAAAATAAAAATATTAAAATTTCAACACTTCTAACCCCCACCCCCCTAAACAAACTTTGTGAAAATATGTACAAAACTGTGGTTCACTTTGTAGAACATAGTGAAATACATATTCAGTACAAATCTTATATAAAAATATTCAATAGTTCTTGAGATATCGTGAGCGCAATATAAACAAACAAACATTTTGAGATATAGCGCTTTAAAGATATGGCCATATTCAATGTTTACGTTGAACAGCTGATACATTTTCCTTCATAACTTTCATCATTATGGGATTTTTTTATCGCGGGTTGTTTTAAATTGTTCTGAAAAAGACAAGGGAAAAATATATAGTTTTTTTCATAAAATCGAAAATTTTCGAGGTTTAACAGTCGTATGTCCCCTTAAAAAATCGAACTCGATGTCGCGGACGCTAATTTTTGATGCTTCGATAATTAATAAGTCGATATGTGTCACCGTCCAATTGTAAATCTTCCAGTTGTATCTTAAGCGCCGTCGTACGTCTATTTTGTGCGCTTACGTCCCACTTTGTTTGTGGAATAATTCTTGAGTCAAGAACAACATACACCACATGCACCCCCGTCCCCCTGGTTTACGATGATGTCATAGAATATACTCTAAGGATGATGTAGACCCCTCAGATAGGTATATAAGTCATCGCTGTAAACCTAGTGTTAATAAATGCCTCAAAATCAGTGAAATTCTGTCCTCATTCTATTTATCTTACCTTGAAATTTATCGAGCCACTCTGGTTGATGGTGATGTTCAGAAGCCAGAGTCATTGTATTGAGGAAGACGAGCACGATGACCAGCCAGTAGAAAGCCTGGGACTTGACCAGCTTCCGGCATCCGCGACGAATGCGTCGGTTCTGCCGGTCGAACTCCTGCCTAACGGAAGCGAAAAGCAACGTCAGAGGAAATCTAGCCATTAAAATTCAGTTTGGAAGAAATGAGAAAGATTTGAAGACGCAGAAATTCTTACTTTTTCAACTCCCACCAAGAAGGGGATGACATGTTCTCCTGGCTTCCATTCTCTTCCTCTTTATCTGCTTCATTTTCTTATAAGAACAAATACAAGTCAATGAGAAGATGGTAGAGCAAAATAATAACATTTTTAAACAAGTTTTTAAGTTTTCATCTACAGATAGAGAGTTCTTTAATTCAAAAGTGGCCTTGTTTATCGACCCCGCGATCTATTGCAATTTAAGGTATCCGACTACGTTCGGAGGCCTTTTTTTTAAATAATGATATTTGAAGCAATATTTTTGTATTTCTATGACATTTATGTTAAAACTTAATAAATCATAGAAAAAAGTTAAATGAATTAAATATATTTTTAAAAATTTGAAAAAGCTTAGATTTTTTGCACTAAATTTGACCTTTTTTTCAAACACCCTCGTTCAAAAAGAAATGATCAGAATGATAAATCCTTTAGCATATATAATCCTTCAACTATTGGCTAGGTCCTAAAGCAAAAGGTTTGCAATGTATCTAAAAACATGTAAATTATAAGAGTTTTAGTGTGAAATCATGAATTTTTAAAGAATTTTGGCCTTTTTTCAAACCTTAAAAGATACATAACTTTTTAATGGAGCATTATTTCACTTATATTTTGGTTCATTACCTAGACAATATAATGAATAATATGTGTGCCAAATTTGAGACGGATATTTTAAGTTGAATTTTAGTTATCGTGTTTGAAAAATGAAACTTTTGCAAAAAATCACATTTCGAGAAAAATGAGTTTAAAGTTTATGTTTTTAATTTACAATGAGAAGAGAAAAGAATTTTTCTTCAATACTCCCCAGTTTTGTAGACTAGTCCGTAGTTTTTGACAGCGTAGCACATTTTTAAAAAAATTTCTGATTAGAAATTTTTTTGAGTCGTTTTCTTGAGCCTTATGTGTCATTATCGTTTTCTATCATTCAGCCGCCATCGATAGATTTGAATATTGTTTTTCAGTCAAATAACTTTATAATGCCTATTAGTTGATCTAGAGATACTTTTAGTGATTGATATTGATCATAAGTACAATTTATGGACTTTTCTTACGTTTATTATCAAAAATTACATCATTAACGGAGAATCAAGATACTGCAAGGATTCAAAATTACCTAAATTTGCAACAATGTCATAGAAAACAAAGAAATTCACACTGAAAATCTTTCAAAAAAAATACCTGGTATATGCAAAATAGTATAAAAGAAAAATAAACAAAATTTAAATATCTTAAGTAAAAACAATGAAAAATGCTTCTTTATCGTATTATTTACCACTCCATTTTCAACTGTCAAGTTCTATTAAAATGTCTCTAATTTCACTTCTGATCATCAGAGATGTAAAATAAAAACTGTTTTGAAAACTAAAAACAATAGGCTTTCAGATAAGACATTAAAAAAAAAAATTATGATTTTCGGTCAAAAATAGGTTTTCGAACGTATGCGGATACCTTAATTGTCAAAGTATTCGTCAAATAGCTACGGTCTCTTAAGAAAGGATGCTTCTTTTTCTGTTTTTGAATTTTTTCAGATTCCAATTTAATGCACTAATGACGAGAAGCAGCTGCCTTGTTTTGTTTCTGGATTGCTCGAGTCAAAAACAAACGGGTTGTTGTCATCTTTTATGTTCTGCAGAGTTACGCGTCTTAAATTTTCCCAGACTGAAAAAGACATATCCAACACTCAACCATATAAGAATTAAATATATGACGAAATTATAACTAACGATAATTAACGTTAAATTAAATAAATTATTTTGCGAATCAGGAACGGTTTAACAAAATGAAATTTAGAGTTTAGGCCATGGTAGCTTCTCGTTCTTTTTTAAAATTTTTTGTTTATATCAGAAACGATGTAAGAAAACGAAAATTCAGAATTTTTAAGACCTTATTTTGGGATTAATAACCGCAATTTAGGAAACCTGGCAATGCGTTAAGAAACTAATGTTTTAACTAAATAAAGCATTCACATATAAATTTTGATTTATACAATCGAATTTAATTGATCAGACTTCTTGCAGTGCATACTTGAATAATAGAACATCACTATCTTTATACTCCACACCCTGACATCAGGATACGCATAATAAACTGTGTTAACCTTTCCTACCCTGAGTGAGTCTATTCAATTCATTTAAAGTGGGTAAGTCAATAGGCAGGTGTCAAATCATTAGGAGAGTTCGTGAATTATTAGTAAATTGTTTCCAAATATGTCAGTAGGTGACTGCCCAATCCAATTGCATAATGTTTATTTGGAATTTATGGATAACAGTTTTTGTACGCATGCGCAGCTTCATTTGAAAATGGCGACTGCTAACTAGGAGCGTACGCAAGACAAGCACTGAAGAGTTGTGTGTTTCCTGTGGGCGAAAGGACTTCCGGCAAAAGGATATTCGCAAAGAAACGCTTCCTGTTACCAGTGATAATTGTTTCTCCAGTCAAGTAATAGTAAACTCAAAGAGATGGGATTAAGTGTATAAATGTAAATGCTTTTATATATATATATATATATATATAGTAAAAAATTTTATAATTAGAAATAATAATTTAGTAACAGACATTGATATTAGAATCAAGAACATAAGAAATTTTTACTCAATTGCCCAGGATTATGGCTTTCCTATAGGTTTTCTAAGAGCATATATAGATAGGAAATATTTAGGTCATTTAAAATAAATCACTCATATTGGTTTATAAAAGAATATTTTTATTATTTTTTATTTATTTGTTAGTGGGATAGTGTTTTCACGTATTCTACTCTTATTGTGTAGTTTTATTCAAATTTGGCTATTGATTTATTAATTTCAGATTTATTACATAGATGGCGCCAGGATCTTTCAAGTGAAAAATTCCTTTTTAATAGACATTTTAAACTTTTTTCTAATATTTTCTAGATAACTAAATGCATTACAATTTTTAATATAGTTTTGAGAATTTTAATATAGGTATCTTACTAATTCATGATATCAAAAATTAATTATATTATTTATTCAATTATGCTGATTCGTGGTAAGATTTTTGTTTGTGGCAACATGTGATGTCAATATACATGGCGGGCTATATTGAAAGAGATGAATTCTGTTAAGTTTAAGAGGAGACACAGATTAGTTTATGTTTAATGTAAAGTATGGATATTTTTTTGAATTATATATTTACTATCTTTAGTGCAATATCTTAGTGCAATATAATGATATTTACATATTTTATCCCGAATTTTGGTCGTTTCTATATAGTCATGCTTTATAGTTAGGGTTAGTATAAGACTTTTCTTTCTAAATTCTTTCATTTTAGGGTAAATTACCCTGTCTGTTTTTTCAACAACAATAGTAACAGGGATGGTTTGTACAGCAAAATTAATTTAACCTGGCTAAAGCTTGTCCACAGCCAAGCTGCTATATTAATTGTTGAAAACTCCATCTACTTGGATTGCCTATTTCATTATTTTTAATAACAACAGTGTTCTTTCACTTGTTGACATATAATGTTTAAACTTGATTTTTGTTTATGGTATCTTTAGTAATTTCAATTTATTAGATTTTATTTAAAATTGATGTATTGTTCAAATAATGACTTTTTGATA
Source organism: Araneus ventricosus (assembly GCA_013235015.1). NCBI lineage: Eukaryota > Metazoa > Arthropoda > Arachnida > Araneae > Araneidae > Araneus > Araneus ventricosus. Next base: position 85,184 of record BGPR01001787.1, on the reverse strand, counting down.
TAGGATTTAATTCTTGTTTACTTTATTTCTGTATGATTATATACTAGTTATATTTGGATATATAATGTATTCGTAATTGTAGTCGTTAAATAAAAACAGGCCGAATTAAATTCTAAATTTCCATTTTATTGTGGGAGAGTGACGAAATATACGTACATCACGCTTTGAGTTTCATGCCAAAAGTGAACAGAAGATCCCTGCTTTTTCTCAGGTAGGGATTTAGCAGATTGACATGTGATCAAAGTGAAGGGAATAATAGCTATTTTTACTATATTACGTAAGTATTGTAGGGAAAAGTCTGGAAAAGAATTCGCGATTTATGTGGGCGCGTGGAAGCAATTAGAATATTCTTTTACCAATAAATATGCCAAAACGAGAGATTTAATATACCTCCAGAGAGGGAAATGGAACGAAACTGGAGTTAAAGAAAAGTGATTTTGGAATATATTAAGACTTTAAAATATATAATATTAGAATTTGAAATAAAATTAAGTGAGATTATTACATATATTATTAATTTGTCTAAATGATTTGATTCCCTACCCTTCCTGTTTTTTCTCCTTCCGTTTTGCTTTTCTTTTCAAAATACAGATGGCGCCATGGTTCTAGTTTTTCTTTTAAAAAAGGAGATTACTTATTTAGGCGGGAAGATCGCGTTGGTTTGTGATAACTTGAGGACATTTTATCTCTCTTCTAGGCGTGGGGTAAGTTTATTTTTATGAAGACTGTTATTCAGGCCGATGGCTAGTAAAATTTTTAAATAAATCCTATTAGCGTTTTTATGTTTGTGTTTGGTTTTCCTTTTTCTTTTAAAATAATGCCTATAAGATGGTACTGATCTCCTCTGTCTTTTGTTGGGAAATTTCTGGTTAAGAGAAGCTATATTTGGCGAAATGCAAGCTTCTTACAAAAAATTTCCCAAATATTTTGAATCCATTTCGAATATAGTCCTTAGCCCTTGATAAAATGGACTGGAATGGATTCCTTGTTTGTTTTTTCCGATTCCCTCCGAGTTCATCTTTGTTTTTTCCGATTCCCTCCGAGTTTATCTTTGTGTTTTTCGATTCCCTCCGAGTTTATCTTTGTTTTTTCCGATTCCCTCCGAATTTATCTTTGTTTTTTGGCTTTCTTTGAATGTTATTGATTTACATAGTTCTTTGTTTTTTGTTTGCAGCTGCAATTGCGCCCTACTTAAACATTCTCTAAATTTTGTTGTTTCTGTCTAAAGTTTTAGTTAATTTTTTTAAAAGTTATTTATTCCTCTTTTTCTAGTTGATTGTTTTAAAGCTCTATAGAGAAATAAACATGCCTTTAAAGTAAATATATTGTTTTGCTTTTTTCATTGTCTTTTGTAACCTACTTATTGATTCACCTTCGTATTCTAACCCCCATCTCCAATAGGATAGGAAAATTAAATGGCGAATAGTTGGCTCCAGAAAGAAAAGACAAGTAGTGAATAAAGTTTTAAAAATGGTCGATAATACAAAGTAAAGCGTGGAGGAAACGCCCTCGCTATTTACCTAACCGTCCGTCTTCATCTTGATTTCCACCTTCGTCTGGATCGATATCCTCTAAAAATAGAAAAAAGATTTTTAATTGATTTTAAGAAGCTTTGAAAAAAGGTATCAAGAAATAATAACTAAAGTAGAGTCCTGGTAATCCGGACTAGATGAGATCGGACTTTGTCGGGATCACCAAAAGTCCGGATTAAAAGGAATTTGCTTTAAAATGCACATAATTCAAGTTTTAGACGGGTAAAACTATAAAAATCAAAGAAAATTCAGTATGCAATTTGGAACACTTATTTGACTAACCGCGTCTAAAATTCGAGACAGAATTACTCTTTCGGTATCAAGACCACATACCAAATTTATTTTATGCAGGTCGTTGCTTTTTAACATAGGACTACGTTCCTCCCGATTGTGCGACACTTGCGTACAGTGGCAGATGCGTACAAGTCATTAACTATCAATCAATCAGTTGCGACAGTTGGTTGTGCGACTGAGAAGAATATGTCTTCTAGATGAACTAAGTCCGTCTTCTAGATGCATTATTCAATGGTAAATGAAATCTACTTTTGACAGAAAAAATACTAATCAAAGATTTGAACTATACAATAATACACGTAGATTTCATTGATATGTTAACTAATTCAAGGAAAATTCTCTCAGATTTTTATAACACACTCTAAAATACTAATAACTTCAATTTCTAGATAAACAAATTTTCGATTTTTTCGGTCCGCTTTGCCAAATATTCTTGCTGATAGCTATAAATTCTAGCAAACCTACATGAATCACTAACTGAACACCTCTTGTCGGTGACCAACAGATGATTGAGTTGGCTTTAATGGCTTGTACGCAAATGCTACTGTACGCAAGTGTCACAACACCGTTCCTCCCATTGGGGTCTCAGGAAGGAATTTGATTCACACTCCAAAAAGCCGCAAAAGATGTTGTATAGGACATCCCCTACATCTCGGTAACTACAAATGTTAAAAACATACCCTTTATATCTAAAATAAGATATTAATTAACAACAGAAGTTACAAAAAAAAATGAAAATCGGAATTGTAGTTCAGCGACTACTGAGTCGCAAAGTTGGGCAAAAATACGCATGAGCAAAAGAGGATACGAAACAGAATCGCGAGTGACAAAGAGAAACAGAGAAACTTCGAGAAACAAAAGAGACATGCGAGGAAAGTAGTCCTACGCCTTTAACATCAGCGGCTGTTTGTAAAAGACAGCTTCCGGTCATTTTTTTCATAAATAAATAAAAGTTTTCCTACAGCTTAGCAACAGGATGTGTACATTATTTCCGTACTGACCACTCACTAAAATTAGTATATTTTGCTTTTTAAAAAATTAAAATTCCGTTCGGATTAACCGGATATCCGGATAAGGGGGGGGGGGGGGGGGATTAGCAGAATTCTACTGTATAATAAATATGACACTGTAAATTAATAGCTGAAGTATGCGTGTGTGATATTGTAATAAAATACATGGATAAAAAGTTCCGAGATTTCAACGAACTGATTTCAAAATAAAATTGAAAATTATGTTGAAACATCTAAGTGTCGTATTAAATGGGTCTCTCTTATCCAATAAACTCCAGTAATATGAGGAACGCTTAAGTTAAGAATAATGAAAAATTAAAAATGCATGAATACTTTGAGCAAATGGAATATGCAAATTTCTTAAAGAAACTTTTAGGAATAAGAAGATTATATAAGCCAAAGAATATTATGCCACACGACAATAAAAAAATCGATAAAAAGAAAATGAATGAAATAAAAAAATATACAAATATAGTGGAATAATGAGAATATTATAGATGTTTGTCTTTCTGAAAATGATTTTGATAATTTGCTTCAGTTGCGCACTGAATATTGAGAATTGTACCATCCTTAGTTACACTCGAAAACTTCAACCTTTGATTTACTTTTATCATGTCAATAGTCTTGCTTTATTTTGCTCAGATACAGTTTCAGATCTAGGCGTTGTTTTCAGAGCATAAGACTCGCATCCTCACAACATTTTTATTTACTTTATTTACAACCCGCCCCGGCTCAGCATACCCAAGAGGGTGCAAGGCCTTCCACAGGCCGGAGGGGAAACATAAAACAAAAGAAATTAACTACATTAAAAAAGAGTTTACAAAGAACCCCAAGGGGTGAGTAGAAAATTTAAAAATCATCGTTTACAATAATAGCTCCAAAAAAGTATAAAGAGCAAAAACACAAAAACCCAAAGAGCAAAAACACAAAGAGATCAAGAGCAAAAACACAAAAACTCAAAAAGCTAAACAATAAAAACACAAAAAGGTTAAGAGCAAAAACACAAAGAGCAAAAAGATATTAAGAGCAAAAACATAAAACGCAAAGAGCAAAAACACAAAAAGCTTAACATTAAAACCACAAAAAAAGATTAATAGCAAAAACCCAAAACGCAAAAAGCTTAGCATTAAAAACTCAAAAAGATTGAGAGCAAAAACACAAAAAGCTTAACATTAAAAACACAAAAAAAGATTAATAGCAAAAACCCAAAACGCAAAAAGCTTAGCACTCAAGAGCAAATGAAAACACAAAACACATGCAAAATTAAGAGATAACCAAATTAAAATCGGCGTTTTGAGAACCAACAGTTCCAAAATCGAACGAACCTGTGGCATTTAAAACCCACACAGAAGCACACGAGAGATCTATGAAACTTTACAATGGACAAAACAACAGATTTAAGAAAACAATTCCTCTGGAAACCGTCGAAAACTTGCGAACAGTTAACAGAATGTTACAATGATACCAAATGACAGTGTAATAATGTGGTGTAATAGTTTTCAAAGTCTTATTCTTCCTCCTCGACCTGTGCATGAACTTTGGGAGTAAACATTCTCAATTAATGTTATATTTCCATTAATTTTAGTTTTAGTTTTCAAATTAATCGCGACCTTCAGGGAAGACCCCAAAGAAAAAAAAACTAGGATATCGTTCAAACCAGCAGGGGTATTTCCCTTAAACTTTCTCATATACTTCCCACCCAAAAAAAGGTGCTGTTTCCCCTCCCACCGCGTGGACAAAATTAGAAGACCACATACCAAATTTTACCATTATCAATGTGGTGACGTAAGTTTTTTACACATGGCAAACGCAGCTTGCCAGCAATCTCTCGATGATTATTTTGTTTACTACCATTGGTTGGTTGAAAATATCATGCATTGGCAGGTAGCGAAGTGGCTCAGCAGGAGTGATTCTTCCCCTAAACTCTCGTATACTTTCTAAGTAGGTAAAATCTCACGGGTTAATTTTTTTTTGCCGATTACAATACTCTCTTTGTATACTTCAAGCATACGAGAGAAGTAAAACAAAAAAACTCAAAACAAAATCAAAATATATCTGTTGCCACCGCGTTTTATAAAAATATTACTTTGAAGCAGGCGCGGCAAAATAGGCAATGCAATGAATACCCAAAGCGAAATTCTGCTTTTGGGAATTGTTCCCAAAGAAAACAATTTATACTACACCACAACCATGTATTTTAAAAGCGCGTTAATAAAAAATTTGCTGAAATAATGAGTTCGGTTTGATTTACAATAATAAAAAAATTATTTGTAGTGATGTAAGCATTATTTATTATTTATTAAATAAAATTACAACAATAACAGATTTTCAATACGCATGCGCATGTGAATCCAGTTAAAAGGAAATTGAATATACCAATTTGAACGCCTCTTTTGACGGATTGGCCCAAACTTTATACGGACCTACGTCATAACGATAAAACTGAAATTTTGTCCATTTAGCTATTCAGGTTTTCAGTTATGGCGTTCACATGTTCTCTAAATGAACAAACTTTCCGGTGGAACGAAACGGTTTGTCGTCAAAATGCTAGAAACCACAAGTGCTGTTTAAGACCACGCAAAAATTTCCATCCCGGCTCTAATAGTTTTCAAGGGTTATCGTGTTCTGAACGAACTACACCTGAATGGTGCGGTAAAATTACGCTTCCGGACTCAGGAGGTCTAAAACGTGGAGATTCGTCAAAATCTCAGGTTTACGTATTTTTTGACAATTACAAATACTTTCTGCGTATACTACGCTGAAAGTAAAAAACATGAGAACGATAGTCAAATTTGACACTAGTGGTTTGTTAGTTTTACAACTTTACTTTTAATAGCTACTCGTTCTGTCAGAGTAAAAGTATTGCAAATCCCCTCAGAAAAAATGCATTACGAAATAAAACGACCAAATGTACAACTCTTGAAAATGTTTCGGCGTGAAAAATTAAAACGCCATAATTAATTCACTTTTTTTATTCAGAAAATTTGGCGGT
>BGPR01001787.1:62936-73887 GCA_013235015.1 Araneus ventricosus | reverse complement strand
ATATTGACAGAAACATTTTGATGCATTTCGACGGTATCCACTCAACGAAGGTTCCGAAAATCTTGTTAACAGGAATAATATAAAAATATTTTAAAAACTACAGCTAACTACTTAGTTACAAATAAAAATTGCTTTCAAGGGGACATATGGCTCTTAAACCTCGAAGAAATGGAGGGAAACTGTTAAATTCGATACATTATATCTCCGGAACATTGTAATTCACAAACTCACTTTTTTCTAGAAAAATATCTGTTCTTTCTCTTATAGTACACATATTTTCAAACCTGTATTGATTTGTATTTATTTGAGAGAGTAAAAAATATGGGTATATTTTTTGGAGAAAAAGGAGATAGTCACCTTGCGCGTATGATTACGGATAAAATATTTGTCTAAACACAATATTTTGGTTATATAAGTAATCCAAACAGTCTGTTTAAGAAACTGAACCTCAATTTATTAACGTTTAAATTTAATTTCTATTTTATATACCAATTTAAAATAAAAATGTTGAAAATTGTTAAAATTTCAAATTTTCTCACCCCACAAAAAATACTTCTTTGGAGAAATATGTAAAAAAAATGTGGTTCAATTTGTAGAACATAGCACAATACATATTCAGTAAAAGTTTCATGTGAAAATATTCAAAAGTTCTTGAGATATCGTGCGCGCACTATCAAAAAAGCACATTTTGAGATATAGCGCTTTAAGGATATGGTCATATTCAATGTTTACGCTGAAGAGCCGACACATTTTCCTTCATAACTTCCATAATTATGAGAATTTTTTAACGCGGATTGTTTTAAATTGTTCATTAAAGACAGAGGAATAATATATATATTTTTTCATAAAATCGAAAATTTTCGAGGTTTAACAGTAGTGTGCCCCCTTAAAATGAAAAGGTAGAATATTTTTTTTCAAAAATCTGAGTTAGTTTAGTTATATTTATGTGCCGCTTTGAAACAATACGAAGACAAATTTGGAAAGGACCTGGTCATTTTGAACCTCGGTCAGATGACGACGACGACACCTGAGCTGACCCCTCTCCAAACTTCCGCATCACACTAGTGAGAGGACGTTTGACCACTTCGTTTTCAAAAGTATGGGAATCTAACCAAAAACGCAAGAGCGTGAACAGCTGGTAGAGATATTATAAGTTAATGGGAATTTTAATAACATTCACAGAATATTTTAAATTTCAATGAATGTTTGGGTTTCTGTTGTTGAAATTTCAATGAATGTTGCTATATTAATTTTGGCTGAATTTCATTATTGTATTGTTTTCGGCGCCTGAAGCTCTCATGCTTTAGTTCCCCCCCCCCCGCCCTTATCAGATTGTAGATAAAGAAATAATATTATACTTTTTCGTACACTAATAAAAGAGCGTTTTTTAAAGAAAATTTCTGTTTTATTATTTTCTACTTTTCAGGTTTTCTAGTTCATTATAAATATAATGGAATCTTGTAACCAATCTTTCTCAAATTCCCCGCCAGGTGGCAGGCCTCGAATGGAAACAAAATTATCAGTCAATCGGTTAATTGAAGTTCTAAAAATATTGAACTAGTATGTTGATATTAAAAATACAACAAATGTACAAATTTCATTCCTCCAAAAAATGAGGAATTAGTTAAAAATTGTTTACAAACTTCCATCCTTCCAATCACGAAACAACTCAAGTTCAATAAGAGTGTGAAAAATGGTTAATATAGTCAATGGTTTTCTAGAATCAAATGCAAACAAACAAAAAAATTCAAAGAATAAATAAAATGAGAATCTACTCACCAATGTCGCATTGACTGAATTGGAGTCCCCAAATGGAAAAGGGGTGAAAACAGCTAGGGCTATACAATTGGCAAAAATGGTTAAAAGTATAAGATATTCAAAAGCTCTAGAAAAAGTTAAGGAAACGACAACGGACAAATCTACGAATAATGCAGAAAGGATGAAACAGCATTTCGGTCTTGGCCTGTATCTAAAGACCCGAAGTTAGTTCAGGTCTTAAGATTTAATGGGAAAGTTGAAGCTTTGTAGGCACTAAGATCGCTAATTTATTAATGTAATTAAATTTTGGAACGAATCCAATAACTGCTTTATTTTAACTACGCAATTAAAGACGGATCTATATATTTAAAATAATATGGTAAAACCTTCAGACAGTTCGCCATCCCCAAACACTCAACGGATTTCGATCATTTTTATTTCATATGAAAGCTTATGACGTCTAGATGTGTCACCAAGGGTCGTCTTCCTTCCCATCCTCTATTTTCGAACGAAATCGAAAAAATATATAGAGAATGTATGGTGGAGAAACGTTTTTCGATTTCGTTCGAAAATGGGGGGTGGGGGGGGCAGACGACCCTTGATGACATATCTAGACGTCATAAGCTTTCATATGAAATCCGGCGAGTGGTTGGGGCTGGTGAACTGTCTGAAGGTTTTACCATATTATTTTAAATATATAGATCCCAAAAGTTCCATCAAAATGGAGTGTCAAATATATTTTAAAATACCTGTTGTATGTGATGGAAACTGTTTATTTAGGGCGATATCATTCTGTATTTATGGATCTGAAATGTTTTTCGATTTCGTTCGAAAATGGAGGGGGACAGGAGATCCTGGATGCCATATCCGAAATCCGTCGAGTGGTTGGAGCTGGCGAACTGTCTGAAGGGTTTACCATATTATTTTAAATATATAGATCCCAAAAGTTCCATCAAAATGGCGTGTCAAAATTATTGTAAAATACCTATTGTAGGTGATGGAAATTGTTTATTTAGGGCGATATCATTCTGTATTTATGGATCTGAAGACTTTCATGCCGAAATTCGCGAGAAAGTTGTACTAAACATTACAACTAGATGAGGTTTATTGAAAATTTTACAGTTTTAGAGGAATCTGTTGTCTACAAAGAATATGAAATCTGCTATGGTTTTATGGTCTGTTCCACTGATCTTCATGCAGTACAGTGTGTCCGTAAAGTCATGGTGCAGTTATGAACGCTTGTTGTGGCGAACAGAAACTTGCGCTCCATTGGACAGTATCCCAAAGAGTGTCTGTAGTGCAACGGTGTGCGCGCGCAGGTGATGACGCAACACCACGCACCGTGCTGAGCCGACTGTGACGTCAAACATCTACCTTGACGTGTTGCAATTGTATGCAGTTCCACAATTTCCAGAAGGTGTCATCTTTCAACAGAACGGCGCTCCTCCACACTACGGCAACATTGTTCGTGAGTTTCTGGATACAACATTCCCCCAGCGGTGGATAGGCAGGGGTGCTGTCATGGCATGGCCACCACCAGTGGCGAATCCAGGATTCGGGTCGGGGGGGGGGGGGGGGCTGAGGTCATAAAAATTTTGTATCGTAGTGGCAAATGTCAAACCTCATGGCTTATATAAGCCAAAACACTTTAACTTTACAGGCTTTCCTCTCCTGACTATAAGAATAATAAAGAACGCTACAATATTTTCGATAATTTAATAAAAAATACAATGAAATAACTAGCCAAAAAATGTTTTCGACCGCGCCAACGCTACAAGTGCGAGTGGAATGACTAGAAAAGTGGAAAATTTTCGAGCCTGTCAAGTCAGAAAGCAATGTTGTCACGATTTTATTACTATTTTTTTAAAATGAAAATTAAGATCAAACAGTTGTAATGATTTTGAATTAAATCAAGATTTTTGGTTTAGCTCTGGGGGGGGGGCTGCAGCCCGATAGCTCCTCCCCTGGATGCGCCACTGGCCACCACGATCCCCGGACATAACGCCATTAGACTTTTACTTGTGGGGTTATGTGAAGCAACATGTGTACAGTGAACGTATCAATGACATTAATCATTCAAAACAGAGAATCACGGACGCTATTCACTCTGTTACACCAGACGTCCTTAGGTGTGTGGGATGAACTGGACCATCGTTTAGATGTGTGTAGGGCAACAAATGGAGCCCACATCGAACAGGTATGCAAACCTGGAGAGTTTTCTTTTTATTGGGTGAAGATGTCACCTGTCTATCTTGTTTCGTTGCTTTCCTGTGACCGGTCAAAAGTGCACCATGACTTCACGGCCACACTGTATTTAAAACTGAAAAAGTAGTGGCCGAGAGCTTCGAAGCAGATAGGTGGCAGGGATGTGCAAAGTGGGTGCAGGCCAAGAACCCGGTGAGGGCGGCTAGTGATAGTTTAAAATAAAGATAGAAAAAATATGAAATACGTAAGAATGTACAAAGAATAACTTAACTGTTCTTCCTAATCCAACATTAACTACAGATTTCATATTTTAGCGATAATAAAGGGTAAAGCTTTGCATATAATATTAATTTGAGAATTTAATTGAATTTTGAAAATAAACTAAATTTTTAAATTGAAGTCAAAATTAATTTATAAATAAACAAGTTAATTACATATTAATAGAATATACTATTAATTAATAGAAATAAATTAATCTTCTATTAATTATATATTATTAACTTATTCTTTATAATTTAAATATATATTAATAATAGAAAGAATAATAAATTATAGTATTCTTTCTAAATTTCATACCGAATCTTAAAAAGTGAACTTTCTCCATGAGAAATCCGTAAAGCAGTATCGTGTCTCTTTCATGCCTTGATTCAAACACGTCGGTCGCTACAAATAGCAGCACCGGAAAAAAAAAGATTAATTGAGCTAATCTTAAGGAATCTCCCAACCATTAAACGAGTGTTAGCCAGAAAGTATAGCGAGAGAATTCGGCTTCCAGTAAATAATGCATTGCATATGAAACAAACTAAGTTGGCAAATAGCCATGGCTGTAGCTGTATTACATTAGAAGCTCTGAATTAGGGATGGGAAAACCTACCGGTTTAAACCGAAAACCTTTTTCTTTTCTGTTTCGGTTAACCGTTTTTTTTTCGGTTATTTTTTTGCCTCGGTTTAAACCAGTTTTTTTTAAGATCCAAAAACCGGATGGGAAGATGGCTCGATTTTAGGTTCGACTACACTAAAATTTACCAAGATATAAAGCTTTCAATTTCATCATCTTAGGCCAATCACCGACAACCGCTTCCTCGAGGCGTCTGTTGGTTGGTGTATAAGTGACAATATTTATCTGTATTTATGAACAGATAAATATTGGCCAATGGATTGATTTCCTGCAGAAACAATACTAATAAAAAATTGTCTGCAAACGGCATCTGTTTTTTGTAGCCAAAAAAATATTTATCTTTAGTCGGAAGGTCTGTGGCGTCCGAAAGATTAGTACCTACGTCGATTGATGTCGTTTCCGATGAGAAGTGTCGACTCGCGGATCAACACATTGCTGAAAGAGTCTTTATGAGCAGATTAGATAATAAATATTGGCCAATGAATTAATTTCTTGTGGAAATAATGTTAATAAAAATTTTGTACTTATTACAATAATTACTGATTTATTATTATTACATATTGTATTAATTACTTATTTATAATCATTACTTATTACATTAATTAATTATTGTATTAATAATACACAATAAGTAAGTATTATTAATAAAAAAATTCTGTCCACAAACGTTGCTTTTAAAAAACCCCGAAAACCGGTTTTATCAAAAACTGGATTTTTTTGCAATAATCGCCAACCCTATTTAATTAATAAATCTTAAATGCCTGAAGCAGAATTACTCAAGCATAAGAAAAGAAATTATAAGTTCAAAAACAAAGATGTTTAAATTTTAGAATCTACATTGATTCTTGAATCAAACATTGTGTCCAGTTTACGAATAAATATTAGAAGATACGATGAACAAAAAAATTTAAGCAACATTTAAGTTTTATTTTGAAGTTGGAATTCAATTAATTGTAACAGTTAATTAGAGAATTTCATAAGTAACATGGTTGCTATCGATTAAATATTTCATTAATTTTTAAAGGTACAAGTTCTGCTTGTTTATGAAATAATACGCTTCGAGGATAAATTATTTTGTTTTGTATAAACAATGCGGTAACTGTAATGATTGTGAAAAACCAATAATAAAAATGAGATATATGTAAACATGGACCGAGATAAATGTCTGTGCAAAACCAATAATAAATACGAGATATATGTAAACATGGACGGAGATAAATGTCTGTGCAAAACCAATAATAAATACGAGATATATGTAAACATGGACCGAGATAAATGTCTGTGCAAAACCAATAATAAATATGAGATATATGTAAACATGGACCGATATAAATGTCTGTGCTGATCAGCCCTTTTAAAGGGCATTTTTTTCTAGTAATGATATATTGAAGTATTTTTTGGGATAAGTCTGATTTAAGAAAAGAAGTTCATTTAACTTAATTGTTAGATAAAAATGTTATTAGTTAATTCATTATTGATTAATCAAATTAATTAACAAATGAAGACACTTCGTTAGGGTTCGAGGTAAGAAAATGAAACATCTATATATATATTTTTTTGTTTCATCGAAAAATATGGAGATAGTTTATGTTAAATTTCTTATCAGGGTTAAATATTGGCCCATTACTATCTCCAAATAATAATAAAAATAATTGATAATTAATTTAACTGCAAAAACCGCATTATGTAATCAAAGTATTTATTAATATTTTTCGTGGTTCCTGAACTTAATAAGAGATATCAGCTCTAATTAGAAGTGGTAAAATAGCCTACCATGAACATTTAAAAATTAACGTATATGGTGGTAAGTATAGTTTCTACGGCCTTAAAAAGAATTAACAAATGCTTGTAACTTTGAAAACAATAGCCCAGTAGTGTCTGTAAGGTCGGTCATCAAGAGCCCGGGTCTCTATTTTACCTGGACGCATTTTTCCAGTCGGAAATTTTTTTTTGGCGATGGGGATATTTTGTTCAGGCATAATCAACGAGACAAAATGTTAAATGGAAACTGACCTGTAAGATTCCATCCCTTCTGAATTAATTAAAAACCATAAATCAAAAAATGCATTCTGTAGTTTCATTGGCGCTAACCAGTGGCTTGTTTTGCTATTAGTAGGATTTGAATGTTAGGCGGACGCTTAGTACACAAATGGCCATACAATTTAGAGTTTCTGAGACTCCTAGCCTATCAGACCGCTGTGGCAGTGAACGCCACTGTTAACCCTTTCAAAACCGGTTTTTCAAAATTGCATTGATTTGAATGTACTTGGCTGTCCGTCAGTCTCGAAAGGGCGAATTTTTATTTTTGTGTTTTGATCAATCAAAGTAATGTGTCTCTATACGGACTAAATACTCCTTGCTGATACTTCTTTCATTGATGGTTGGCAAGCCAGCTGAATGTCAATGTGGACAGAGTATTGAATCTGTATCCCATGTAATTTTGGAGTGTGAACTATGGAGGGACCTTCGATCTGAATGGCCTAAAAGCTGGAAAAACAAAGACTTAAAAGAGTCGGTTCCCATTCTTGAGTTTCACTCTCAAGTTTTTGCAATTGTTAAAGCACTTTATGAAACTCGCTCAATGGACTGGTCCTGATCTATAATTGTATTTTAGTTGGCTTACTTATAATAAATTAGCGTTATATTTTTGGTAAACTTCTAAAAACTTTATGTTTGGAAGATTATATATATATTTTTAAACCATTAAATCTCAAATAACATTTTCGTCATATACACCTATTAAACCCTAATTTAAAATTAACTATAATAAACAATATAACCTAATATTATTCACACAATGAAATACAGAAAGCTAATAAGATTAAAAACTATTACTATGAATAAGCCAATCCAAATATGGAATTCCAACAATCAAATGCCAATCGACCTTGGGAATCGATTATGTCACATTATTTCGAAATTTATAGGCACCAACCTTCTGTGAGGGCCAATTGTTGGAAAAAGACAACAAATATAGGAGTAAATCTCCAAAATATTAAGAAAAGAACGAGAAAATTAACTAAATGATATATATCTATTTGTGTGTATCGAGTTGAATGCATTTAAAAATTGAACGAGATTGCACACCATGACTTGAAATAAGATGTAATCGAGATTAATGTAGCAGAGTCGGTTGAGGTTTCACCGGTACCGATAATAGGGACTTGCGCCCCCATATTGGGTGGGGCTGCTTCACGCGGCCCTCATCTGATCAACCGGCTTCGGCCAGGACGGGGCATTCCTATGCTTCTATACGGACTAAAAGGAAGTTGAAAAGTTTACAGAAAAAGAATAACTATAAAATGCATGAACATTACAGTAAATGCAAAGGATACTTGTATTCGACTATGGTGATGCAGAGGCTCCGGATGGGATTCTTGAGGCCGAGGCAGAAGAGGGCCCTGACGGGGCGCTCGACCACCTTGGGCTGCTTGCGCACCACCCGCTTGCGCTCCTGCTTCTCCTTGTCCATGGCCGAGGTGGCGCCCAGAGCGGCCTGCCACGCGCTCGACAGGGGCTTCTCCTCGCCCCCCTCACCCTCCGCCTGCTCCCCCGGCGGCTTGGACGGAAGGCTGCTGGACAACGACTCGACGCCCTTGCTCTCGGGATCATGGCTTGGGGCTGCAAAAAAGTCAACAGGTGAGAATGGCAGACTTACTGCAACCAGCATGCTACAAGATATACAACATGTAATCGTAAACCGAGTTACGTCTGCCCTGCCCAGGCATCCGGGTCGCATATTAACTATACTTACATTCGTACAGACCATGGAGATTTTCGAGCCTTCTCATTGGTTGGCTCTTCCTTACGTCATTTGTTACGTAATTCACCGTAAGGTGTTTTTTTCTCCTTATACCTCTAATGGTGACAATATATTATTTTGTATTCTGTTCGACATTACTTTAATGAAAATGAATAACAGCTGATACTAAATTTTATTTCAATTCAGTTTACGCGTTGCTTTAAAATTCCTCAACTACTTTCGAATAATAATCATGGAAAAAAATTAAACACTACACGAGACACAAAAATGTGTCAGGGCGCCATCTGTGTTTTTCATGCATAACTACGGACTGCTTTTTAGTCAAAGTTTAGCCTCTATTTATAAGGCTAAGCGCATACAGGCAATTCCTTTCGCAACTAAACAGTTTAGTCGGGTTGTCTGCACCGCGCGATTTCACGGCGACTAAACTGTTTAGTTGCGACGGGTGCGCATACATGCGATTTTTAATCTCTTTCGATTCTCCATTTTTGGATGCTCTGGCTGTCTTTTCACGCACGCGCTGGGAGCTCCAAAATGATTTTTTTTTATAGTGATACAATTTAGTTTTTCTCAAATTCATTTTCAGCTAACACCCTCTCACGAAGCTATCATTTCAATGATTAGACTGAATGGTGAACTTTCGTTTTCATTGATTTCTTTCTTTATCAAATGCTTTGATGATCATTACTAGTAATAGGCGAGTTCTGTACATAAGCCTATAATTCGAATTTATTAGGTTAATTTTAGGTCAAAACTGAAATCGTGCTCATTTCTGAATTGTTTTCGTTAGTTAAATACGTCCGTATCTTTTAAGTGCCAGCGAATTATCTTTAAGGCCTATAATTAACTCAAGAACTCGCTCTTAGCTCCTGTTCTATGTATTTAATTAAAAAATAATTACTCAATTTTTGCACTCTAGGTGCTGTACATATATTTCTTTATTTAAATTACATTTTTATTTATTGGAATAACTAATATTGCTTCATACATCAAAAGTATTTACTGTTTATTAATTAATTACGTAATATTCATTAAAACTTTAAAATAAATCTTTATCTCTTGTGTTTGTTTTTAAACCCAATTTTTCTTAATTCGAACTTTTGGATACATCTAATTTTCATTGTGAATCCCTCAGTTTCAAATTAACCAAATTCGAATTTGATATCAATATTCAATTTAAAAATAGTTCGCGGAACAATTTATCAAAGTACATCAGTTTTTTCAGAGTAAAGTAGCCGACTGCTACTCTACTGATAATAAAGGAGAATGTGTGTGTGTGTGTCTTGGCGCTCTACAGGCCAGACCACTGGACTTAGAGCCACTAAATTTGGCACAAACATACTTTGGAGGGTGGGAATGTGCACCTCGGAGCCCTTTTTAAAAATTTTAATTAGAATTTTAATTAAATATTAAGCGAAATTTTGGCGTTTTTCCTTTATAACTTCCGAAAATATTACAGCATAACGCCATCTTGAAAGTGAAAAAATTACCTTTTCAATGATATCAATTAAGTTGCCGTACAATATTTTCTCTAATTTTAATGAATTTTTAAAAATATTTTTTGGCATAATTTACAACAATACTTTTCATTGTTGCAACGCAATTCAAACCGTTTTCATTGTTTAAACAAACATTTAATTGTGTGTTTCTCCATCATTGTTGAAAGATAAGGCAATATCTTAATGTTTAATGCTATGTTTTAATCAGCACATTTTCATCCAGCTAACATGAGGCTGGAAGTAAAATGTGCCGCGCCATTTTAAAGTTAAAATCTACTCTATTAAAATTCGAAGGTAAACAAACGTATGTATGTATGTATGTATGTATGTATGTCCCTCTATCTTCTCACGAACCGCCGAACGGAGAAGCGCGCGGAAGGTACCAAAAGATGGGGAATAATCCAGGGAAGCCATTTCGGCCATTTAAATTTCGAAATTTTAATTAGTGAAAAAGATATTAATTAAAAACTAACTGACAACAATGCTTTTCATTGTTTGGGATACTTTATAACAATACTTTTCATTGTTACAGCGCAATTCAAAATTTATTTTATGGTTGAAGTCGTTTACTTTAAGGAACATTGTTACAACAACAATAAAAAAGTGACGCTGACAGAAATAAAAAAAAATGTATTGTTGAGATATAAGTGCTTTTTTATCAAATGTTTGCCAGACAGAATCCTTTTAACGAATTTACAGGCGTGTTTTGTTTCTGTAAGTTGTGCCGAAAGATATAGATTAATGTTAGTGATTTTAATCATTATTCATTGATTTGATCAAGTTAAATATTTGTGGAAACTTCTGTTTAAGCTGATATTTGATTATTTT
>BGPR01001787.1:34291-53141 GCA_013235015.1 Araneus ventricosus | reverse complement strand
ACAGACAGACATAATTCCAAAATTGTGTTTTTCGGACTCAGGAAGGTCTAAAACGTGGAGATTCGTCAAAATCTCGAGTTCGAATTTTTTGACGATTACAATACTTTCTCTTTGTATACTTCGTATACGAGAAAGTAAAAAATGACTGCTAATTTAAGCTTTATTTCGAGGGACGGGGTATTAACTTCTGGAAATAGCTCAGCCCTTTTTCGCTAAAACAGGAGAGTTCAAGTATGGTACAGAGAAAGGCTTTTTTCTCTTTACCTTTCTAGCAGTGGCCAAGCCGGGGGGTGTGCTATGGGTCTGTAGTACCGCCCTCAGAGCTAAACCAAAATTCTTGATAAATTTTTTCCGAATCACTACACCTGTTTGCTCTTAAGGGACCGTCCACAAATGTCACGCTTGGAGGGGGGAGGGGGTTCGTGAAATTGTGACAGTTTGTGACAAGGGGGAGGGAGGGGGTAACAAGAAGTGTGACATCACGCATTTTGGTTAAAATAAAAACACTTAAAATCAGCAGATTAAATGTTGAAATTATTTTGAAATTACCAGAATTCTGGGGTATTTTTTAATCGGGGCTAAAACAACTTTCAAGTGATTTTTTTCTCACTTATATTCCTTTCTTTTCGAAAAATGCATTCAGGGTAGGTTCTGAAAATATGGTAGCAACAGAAATTCTTCACCATTAGAAGAAAATCTCCCCCTGTCACACCCTTGAAATGTCGAACAAAAGATACGTCGCCCCACCTGGGTGAGTGGTAGAACTGGTAGTGGCACAAACAGGTTGATCTTATTGAAGCGGTTTTTTTTTAATTCAACCTGTTTAAGAGTATTTTATGTTCATAAAATAAAGATAAGATTTAAAGCAAAATATATCAAATTCCAAAATACTTCTGTTTTCAATTGCTCTTTTATATTAATATTTTATTACTATTGTATATTAATTAGGTTTTCTGTTGTAAACCTTAATCTTATTTCATACAAAATAAGTCCACATATCATCATTATTATTGTTATGCTCACAAATGTCATCAGAACACATAGTTAAAGTTTAAAAATAAAATTTGATGTATGATCTATAACGTAGTGCTTTGTTTCTGAACTGCAAGTGTATGTTTATGTAATATAGTGTGACAAGGGGGGAGGGGGTACAGTAAAGTGCGACACTTTCTGATAAATAGGGGGGGGGAGGAGGTAAAAAATACTGAAAAAAAGTGTGACATCATTTATGGACAGCCCCTAATCTCTTTTTTTTAAAAAAATAAAACGTGACAACAGTGCTTTCTAGCATGATAGACTCGAAAATTTTCTCTCTTTTGTAGTCATTTCACTCGCACTTGTAGCGTTAACGCGGTCGAAAACATTTTTTAACCATTATGCAAACATTTATTTCATTTTGTTTTTATTGAATTATCGAAAGTATCGTAGTGTCCTTTGCGATTCTCATTGTCAGGTGAGGAAAGTTCAAGTGTTTTCACTTACATAACCCATGAGGTCACGACGATGCAAAATTTTTATGACCTAATCCCCCCCCCCCCCAACCAAAATTCTAGATTCGCCACTGCTTTCTAGTATTACGTTAGAAACTAAAATACATATATTAACCCCTTCGCATACAATCGCGTGTATCGTCGACCGACACTAAAACTGTTAATAGTCTGCACTGCACCTAGGTTATCAATCTTCGAGTATTTTCCCCTTTCTGTCGCAATATCACCCTTATAATAAATATCTAAAATATGTGTTTGTTCTGGAACAAAATTTAAGGAAAAACCATTTAGTTAGGAATTTAAGTGTCACAAATCCGGGAATTGCGAAAGTACGAATCCAGAATTCCGGTCACATCCCGATTGCGTGCATTTCCGCATTTTGAACATATTGATGCCAAAGAGGACAATCGTTTAAAGATTCACTTGACAGAACACAAAAAAAAGGGATAACAGATTCCTCAAAACTAACAGCTGAATTGCTGCTTTCGCAAAGTTAGTTTTGCTTTTATTCACAACACGCAGCTATCAATTGCGAAACCAAACGATCCGATTCGAGAGCGCAATTGAAAAATCGAACATTTCGCATTATGAGGAAAGGAAGTGAAGCAAAAAAGTCAAACGATTCCGACAGCTGACTGGCAGATGGCGCAGCATTCTAACGACAATCCACCAGACGATATCTCATCTCTCCCTTGCAGAAGCCACCTGTTAGGAGCACCTCAAGGACTAAGAGAATCAACAGGTAGGATGAAGAGGGAAACGCCCACGCGAGCAGACAATATTCACTCACCCTAACGATTAATATCAGTCTCTCGGCATTCGGAAATAAAAAGGGAATAGGCTATTCCTCATTCCCTGTCCACAGCTGTATGAATTATGAAAAGGGATCTTTATTTGTTTCGTGCCGTTAGCTATATTCAGTTGTCCAATTATGTATGAAGAATAGCTATTGAAATTTGCATTTTTTTATTCTGAATTTCCACATCTAATAGTGAACCGGAGTAAGCAATTTCACGGCATTCTTGTAAATGGAATTATATACACAGAGAAAATATTGTAAAGATTTTGATAATTCCTTGAGACTTTAAATAATTCTACATATTTTAGATCTCTCCGAACAAAACCATTTTGGGGAATTATAGACGGATGAGATTCGATGTGTGATCTTTATATCAAAATTGTAAACCCGTGTCGAATTTTGGACAAACTCTGTCAATGAATGAAAAGGGGGTACTTTTTCAAAATACGTAATACATTATTTCATTGTGATATGATGTGAAACCAATTTTCTTAAAAACAAACATACATTTTAAAGATTTTCATTTATTTAATTACAATTAATTGAATATTTTTAATATTAAGTCATTTTTTCCTTCGTATAACACTTTCCGAAATTACCACTAAAAAAATTTCGAACGAGAAAACGGTAAAGAACCGTCAGAGGGGAAGACAATTTTGAATACTTTTATGGAACTGGGGCCGTTCAAATATTACGTAAGCATGTTTTTGGAATTTGACCACCCTCCCCCCCTTGTCAGCAAAAATAAGCAAATCGCAAACGACCCCTCTTATCATTACGTAAGCAAACTGCAACCCCCCCCCTTCTTTTTTTTACAAAACGTATAACAGTAATAATCTAATTTTAAAAATTTTAAGACTTAATTCAAATAAAAAACTCTAACTCGGCTTAAAATGAAAAAAAAGAATGTAAATTTAATTTCCTTACAATTTCAAGTTTAAGCTTACAAAAATCAAGTTTAACTTTCTTCTGCCAATTTTAACTTTTTTTTCAAATTTAATTTTTTAAATTAAATTGTTTGTGCGAATTACAAGAGATTTTTGGAAATAAAGTGATTTTAATGTCTTACGTAAGCATCACTCATACTCCCCCTCCCCCCTTGTCAGCAAAAATAAGCTAATCGCAAACCCCCTCCCCCCCCTTTGGGTGCTTACGTAATATTTGAATGGTCCCACTTTTAATGATACCAATAAAACACGCTTCGTTGTAAAACGCATTAGGCCCTACCATCTTTAACTAAGTGGTACTACAACTGACTTTCTTAAGTAGAAGCACACCAGAAATTCGAGAGTAATTCCATCGTTTCTATTGAAAGAAATATTACAACAGTGTTCAGCACTGAAATAAGTTATGTACAACAGATGGATATATTTATGTATTATTTCCGTCCGCATTTTTCATTATCTATTAAGGGAGAATCCGCCCTCACGTATAGATTGGTATCAATATCAGATGGAGCAATCTTGAGAAGCAAATCAAGCTAATTTTCCGAGCTTCTTTTAGTGCTAGATGACGTGATTTCAACGTGTTAGCGAGGCTAGTGCCAATTAAATCCTTCAGAGTCAAATACTTTTCTATTGGAGTGGCATAAAAATTTAGAGAGGAGGATGCCGGATCAGGTACCTTCCTAGTCTTGTGACAAGGTTCAGATTTAAGAGGTCAAACCTAAATTTGGCGTCGTATAACTTCAATACGGGATGTTAATTAAGGAACAACAAGGTGTGATTTTTTGGTTTACATCACACCCTATTGGAATCTTAAGCTATATATTTAGATTTTAAGAACCAGGGGTGACGTCAGAAGGGGAACAGGGGTGCATCCGCCAGGGAGAAATTTTGTATCCCGTCGGGGAAAATATTTGTACAGAGTATTCAACTGTAGTTGATAAATAATAACCTGGCGAAAATTTGAGACCAATTTCATTACACTCGTCCCCCCCGTACAGAAGGTACTGCCCACCTGTCGTGGAAAACATGCCCCCCGTCGGGCAAATTCCAGCACCATTCCTATTCACTACCAGTCATCATTTTGTCTTGTTGTACATTTCAGCAAAATCCTTAGCCTGAAGATAACAGCAAAGAAGAATGTAATCCGGTAAAAAAATCAATTTTTAAATAAACGACATATTTGATTTAGTTATCATTACATTATACAATTCCAAAATGTTGCTTCTTTCACCTTAGCTCTTATGCAGGGATGGAAACATTTTAACTCTAGATAGAAAACTATTAAATTGATGAATACATAGCTTGTAAGAGAAAAGAGGGTAAGAACTTTGGGTAGTGTCGTATTTCTTCATATTGATATCATAGGTAGTGAAAGATTAAAAACAATCAACTAGAAAACTTAGAATAAATTTAAATAAGAATCTTAACTTAAACTTTAAATAAGAACAACAAAAAGAGGGCATAGATGGAAACTAAGAGCTTTTTTTCTTAATATGTCTGAATTGGTTTAATTCCCTAAAAAAATTCCTGTTTCTGCCTCTTCTGCTTTGTTTCTTCGAATATAGATGGCGCTATGGGACTAGTGTTTTCTTTAATAATTCTTCCTTCCAAAAGAAAATTAGCGTGACTTTTTTCTCAACTATGGGCATAGGGTAAGTTTTTTATTTATGAAGGCTTATTTTAATAAAGCCAGATGGCTGATAATTTTAATCAATATTATTAGAGTTTTGATGTGTGTGTGTTTTCCTCTTTCTTTTGAAAATACGCTCTTTGATGATCTCCTTTGTCCTTTGTTTGCGAAATTTCGGGCTAAGAGAAGCTATGTTTGGCGTAATGCTAACTTCGTATAAAAAATTTCCCAATTATTATTTTGAATCCATTTCGAATAGTTCTTAGCCCTTGAAAAAGTGGACTAGAATGGATTCCTTGTTTGTTTTTGGTTTTATTCGATGACCTCCGAATTTATTTTATTATTATTATTTGCTATCTTTGTATGATTTTGATTTCCATTAGGTAGTGAGAATTACTTTTGACAGAGAACATGACCGAAGTAACAATTTTCCTGATATTTTGCTTAGTGGTATGAGAATATGAACTCGAAAGCGCTGTAAGCACGAAAACCATGGAAAACAAGTGTATGCCACTCTCTTCGCCGGGACTGTGTGCATGTGTTGCAGCTTATGGTCGTTCATTTAAATCAGGGGTTCACAACCTTCTTCCCCTCGCGTACCCCTCGATTAAACTTTATATTTTCGCGTACCCCCTACTGTCATCCCCCAACAACCATCCGTCTATGCAAAGAAGCTTCTATCAATAATGTTAAGGGCATAGGTAAGCTTAAGAATCAAATGACTCGAATTAATAACATTTTCAGGACTTATTTTGGATTTTACATTTTATTTTTGCAATAGTTCAACGTCAAAGCAAATGAAACCGGTATTGTAATAATTTAAGCTTATTTGAGGGTTGGCTTTAGGACTCGCACAACTTTCACTTTTACTTTTTCACACGAACTTGGGGAACCAAAATTCTGTAATATTTTTAATCCGTTATGTTTTGTTGTGTCGGCCATTACCGATTTTGAGTTCGGGTACCCCCAGGGGTACGCATACCACAGTTTGGGTGTCTCCGATTTAAACAATTGTTGTAAATATAAAACAATATTTCTTGTAAATATTTGTAGTTAAAATGACCTTTCTTTTTCCATGTTCTTTCTATGTATTCTGATTCGGTCCTTGCATTTCACATGCCATTACACACTGTACGAAGAATAATGATAGTTTTGCCTTGTTCAGTCACCCTGAAAATTGTAATAATTTTTCTTGGCACGCCCTACAAATACTCAGCAGAGGCGAATCTACTCGTGAGTAAGTGCTCTGGGAATTTTCAAACAAGGCGGAGTAAAACGTTTTGATTCATATGGTTGACAGTTTCACCACTTAAAAATGAATCAAATTAAGCCGAAAAGTCATGCAGCTGAGGTATCTATATTTATGATCAGACTCAACTGTCAAAGATAACAACCCCAATCACATTTTTCTATGAATTCTTTTTCTATCAGATATTCTGTCTCGTATTTTTTTAAGTATATGCTTTAGTGAACGCCAAAAAACTACGTGCGAGTTTCCATTGATACTCAACTTATTCAGATACATGTTTACTGTTGGTGTATATCGATACTGGGAGATATAGATTTCTTTAAAGCCAGGCGGAGTGTTCATTCTTCCGAATACAAAATTCAGATAGATAAGAATAAATTCCTGGAGAATATTGAAAAGAAAAATGTGAATTTCATGCACAGACTGATTCTATCATCTTTTTTCAAAGGGTGAATTCTTTTCTTTTTGTGTCTTGCGAATACCTCAGTTCGCAATTCAATATTTTAAATTTCGTGAAGACTATCTCAAAGATTAAATTCAATAAATTTCCTCCGCACAGAATCAGCGCAAAGTGTGTCGATTAGCTTTTGGTTCAATCATCAATTTCCTCGCTTCTTTAACTCGATGCTTGAAATCGACCACTGGCGCGAAAAACAAGGCCAATAATCCGCCATATCTGGTCACAGAACACTAATAAAAATCTGTAACCCATTTATTTTTAAATGAATAAACCAATAAAAATGAACACTGGTATGGTGCGGAAGTTTGGAGAAGGTAGGATGCCTGCTCAGGTCTTGTCCTCATCATCTGACCGCGATTCAAAATGACGAAGTCCATCCAAAAATAGCCTTCGTATTGCTCCAAAACCGGACGTTAATATATATATAATCACTTCTTGTCACCGCTACTAGGAATCATTATGATTCTTTGTAATAGGTTTGGATGCACATGAAGTAGAAGGATACTAGAAAAAATTTCTATGTTGCTAAATTGCTTTTTTAACCTTTTCCGGCACAGTGGTCGCAAAAGAGGACACCAACTTTAAAATTTTCCGAAAAAATCCGTTTCAAATTTGAAACCCGGAAAATTGCAGGAAAAGGCAGCTGATAGTTCTTCTTTTAGAATGTAGATGGCAGCACGATGAAATTTTGCTTTCATTTCGGAAAAATTATAGATTTAAAATGCCCGAATTTCTTAACTCGTAGATAGGAATTTTTTTTTGAGTTCTTGACCTTCACAATTGTAGCAGATTTACTCGACAATTTTCCTCCGATATTTTTGAAGTTTTAATTTGTGATTTTGTGTAAGATTTAACATTAATTTTCGAGCGTATCAAAATGGCTGTGTCCAAAGGGGTTCTCATATGAGGGAGTGTCCCCAAAGAGGGACAACAACTTCTCCTCAGAAAGAGGTAGGTTTTTTCGTAAATTATATGTCTAAACAATAAACTAAGCCCATTCATGATGCTTTTTCATCATATTTAAAAAAATTGAATGCCTTGTGCCGTAAAGGGTTAAAAAAAATTATGTAATAAATTATATAACTATAGAATAGAATAAAGCAAAGAAGATAACATAACAGAATAGTAACAGAAGAGTCCATGGTGTCACTAGAAAGACTTTCTGTCTTGAGGAATATTAACGACTACGTTCCTCCCATTGGGGTCTCAGGAAGGAATTCCATTCACACGCCAAAACGCCACATAAAACGTTGTATGGGAGATCCTCTATATCTCGGTAACTACATATGTTAAAAACATAAATAATATCTTATTTTAGAGATAAAGGGTAACAACAGAAGTTACAAAAAAAAATTGAAAATAGTAATTGTAGTTCAGCGACTACTGAGTCGCAAAGATGGGCAAAAATACGCATGAATTGGTGACGCGATCCTCTATATCTCGGTAACTACATGTTAAAAAGATAAATAATGTCTTATTTTAGAGATAAAAGGTAACAACAGTAGTTACAAAAAATAATTTGAAAATCGGAAAAGAGTCAAACGAGTAAAATAGTCCTATGCCTTTAACATCAGCGGCTGTTTGAGAAAGAAAATCTCCCGTCATTTTTTTAGAGTCTATGTTTGACCATGATCATATTATTATATTTAAGATATTCATATTCCATATTTGAACTTGGATTTTGATCTTGATCATTGAACTTCGTAATCAATGAAAGAACGAAGTAGGAGAGAGCAGTTGGCAGATCTGATTTTTAAGGATCTGAGCTGAAGACATAGACTGTTGGCAAGACGTTAATATAACTACAATTATTTTGATACTGGTTGATAGATAACTTTCAAGGGCAAATATTTATTTAATGGCCACCAATTAACCACCCATTTCACTTCTTGGTGGACGTTAAAAGTATCAGATAAATTTCCACAACATGATAATGAACTCCATAACCAAATCAGGTGCCTACCGAAAACCATGTTGACATATGACAGACTGGAATTTGTTTTATCCACTTTCAATTTTTAAACATAATTTCATCAAAAATCTCCAAAGTAAAGTCAACTCTTTACTTTGTACGTGTTAATATTGGTGAAACCGATGCGCAAATATTCACTGAAAGCAAATCTAAAACTTAAAGTGGACAAAAATGGCGGCCGACACCAAACGGCGCAAAAATTGTTTAAGCTGAGATTAATCCGTAAGATAGCTACAAAAAAGATAATTGAGATTTCCGAAATTAATATCTATCTTTTTTTCTTAAGTATTTTCACTTTATTATATTTACAGAAGAATGTATGTTCATTTCCTAGGAAGAATTTTCCAAGACTAATTTAATAAATGCGATTTGAAGGCGAAAAGAACACAATAGATTATACACATTTTTCATTCAGAGAAACGACTTCGGACAAGTATGAAGTTTTACTTTACTACAAAGATTTTTGAAAGCGAAATTTTCTCGAAACAAGTTTCGTATGTATTATTTGTTTCTAAAGTCAATATATAGAATAAAGAAACTTTGGTCGGAAAATAATTCTCAAGACCATTTTAAATATTTTGAATCAAAAGCAGATAAATTCAGTTTGTCAGAAAAAAATTACCAATACCAAATTACCAAATCATGTACCAATATAAATTGAATTTAGGTAAATAATTGATGATATTGATTATCATATCGGGAACATCTATATCATAGTTTTGAAAAAATAACCATAAAGTTAAATCCATAATTGGGTGGAGACCATTGTAATAAATCCTGTTAACATTGGAAAAGAATTTTGTTGTAATGTTGTTGCAGAATTGTTGTGATCCTTCAATATTTGATGTATATTTTGTTCTACAATTTCACCACTTCTTTGTGTCTTCTAGAATGTTATGGTCCTTCAATATTTGATATAAATTTTGTTCTACAATTTCACCATTTCTTTGTGTCTTCTAGAATGCTGTGGTCTTTCAATACTTGATATAAAATTTGTTCTACAATTTCACCATTTCTTTGCGACTTCTAGAATGTTGTGGTCCTTCAATATTTGATGTAAGTTTTGTTCTACAATTTCACCACTTCTTTGTGTCTTCTAGAATGCTGTGGTCTTTCAATACTATGTAAATTTTGTTCTACAATTTCTACATTTCTCTGCGTCTTCTAGAATGTTGTGGTCCTTCAATATTTGATGTAAATTTTGTTCTACAATTTCATCACTTCTTTGTGTCTTCTAGAATGTTGTGGTCCTTCAATATTTGATATAAATTTTGTTCTACAATTTCACCATTTCTTTGCGACTTCTAGAATGTTGTGGTCCTTCAATATTTGATATAAAATTTGTTCTACAATTTCACCATTTCTTTGCGACTTCTAGAATATTGTGGTCCTTCAATATTTGATGTAAATTTTGTTCTACAATTTCACCATTTCTTTGTGTCTTCTAGAATATTCTCCTTCCGGAGAGTTAAACTCCACTCTGAAACCAAATGGTTGAGTCGGCTCCCTTGATATTGAATGAATGAAAAGTTATCCATCAAATAGAATAAAAATTCCATTTTCCCAATTCTGTAATTCATATTGTAACAATGGCAGCTCTTTAGTTCAAATCCTTAATCAGATGATCCAGATACTTAAGAATCAGATCTGCCAACTGCTCTCTCCTGTTTTATTCTTTAATTGTTTACGAAGTTCAGTAATCAACATCCAAGTTTGAATATTGAATTACTAATATAATAGCCCAGATCTGTCTCTCACTGATCCGGTAACGCTCTGACGTCACCAACAATAAAATTCGCGTCATAGCACTGCGGGACGTTAAACAGCTTTATTTCAAAATTAGAGCACCCAAATTTCAGTCATTTCAAATTTTAAAAAATAATTGTTCTAATTTCAATTTTAATAGCTCTAAAATAGTGAAATAAAATTTGCTATCGATTGATATAAAATTTATCTCGCTATGATCAATAGTTCCCGAGACATTTTAAATTATATTAATCACATATTTCAAATCAATTTCCGTTTTTTTAATAGAAAGTAGTCAATCACGTCAGTAGTATATAGTTTGGACGCCACGATGCATCTCACTATTTATTGCATTCGTGATGATATAATTTGATACTATTTTTGGCAACGTTTCGCAAGCAGAGAAATGCTTTGTAAGAAGTGTAAATAATATGTACATAAATAAAATATTTCCTCTCATAAAACATATGTTCATTTTATTTGTTTTCAATCAATATTAAACATTTTTCTTGCATATATATCTATTTAAATACGTCCAATTTGACGGGAAATTTCTCGAATGAAGAGGCAATTTGCATCCGTCATACCATGACGGGTGATTTTTTAGTTATAGTATAAGCATAATAATATGATCGTGGTCAAAAATTATACTCTAAGAGAATATTCCTCAAGACAGAAATTCTTTTTAGTGATACCATGAACTCTTCTGTTATTATTTAAGTGTTGTTGTTTTAGCTATATAATTTCTTTCACAATTTTTCCTTTTCTTTAGGTATGATATATAACAAATAAGAAACAAACATCGCAGAAATGTAAAAGCAACATATACAACATAAACATTTTTAGCTATATGCCAACACTGTTCGCAGAAAACATTATGATTTCACTAATTTCTTAGCGGTTCGTATAGATTTTACTTACCCAGATGAGCATCTATACGCTTTTACCGATTTACTACAGTCTCTCCATTTTATTTCAACATACTTTGACTTTCATGATTATATATATATATATATATATATATATATAATAACAATAAATGCGGAACTGTATTTCGTATTTAGACTTTGGCATTTATTGCTATGACTTTGAATCAGTAAGCATTTAGTAATCATAGTTAGTTAATAATCATAATATATTTTGGAAATTTACTCCTATGTTTGTTGTCTTTTTCCAACAATTGGCCTTCACAGAAGTTTGGCGCCTATAAATTTCGAAATAATGTGACATAATCGATTCCCAAGGTCGATTGGCATTTGATTGTTGGAATTCCATATCTGCGTTGCCTTTTTCATAGAAATAGTTTTTAATCTTATTATCTTTCTGTATTTCATTGTGTGAATAATATTAGGTTATATTGTTTTTTATATTTAAATTTAAAGGAGGGTTTAATAGGTGTATATGATGAAAATGTTGAGTTTTAATGGTATAAAATTAATATATATATATATATATATATAATTAATTATATTATATAATATAATAATTTTTTGATATATATATTAAGAAAATGATTTGAAACCTCTGATATGAGTATATCAGAAATATACCAATGAAATACATTATATTAGAAATAATTCATTGCATTATAAATGCGTGATTAAGAGTATTTGCCTCGTTTACGTGTCAGTTTTTTTTATGGCACAGCCCTTAATTATATATGTAAAAGTATATAAGCTGTAGGATAGATTTTGTAAAAAAAAAAGTATATAAAAATATACTTTAATAATTTAATTTTATATTTTTTTATAATAAAAAATATAAAAGTATAAAAAAAGTATATAAAAGTAGTAAAAATAAAAGTATATAAGCTGTAGGATAAGTTTAATACAGACATATGATTTGTTATTCTGTAGATGGTTAACATGAGCCCTAATTAGCATCTTCCTAGAACAATTTTTCAAGTTGGAGGAAAAAACCGACGAACTTCAAAGAAATTGAAATCAATGATTCATTCATTGTGGATGACAATTTTCCCACCTACCACTGTCAACAATTGGGAAATATCTTAAAAAATAATGATACATTATAAATTTACCAATGAAATCCTATTCCATTTTTTTTCTTTTCACCAATCCGTTACATATTTCAATTTGGAATTATATTATTTAATTAGCTTGAAGCAGACAAAAATAATTTCTTTTTCGTATCAGCTATTTTTAATCACTAAATATATCACAGAATGAAAGAAGAACAACTCTCCGAGTATTCAACTCAGGAAAAAAGTCCAAAGACAAAAGGCCGGCTCTTTCGAAATCGAGATTTGCAGACTCACATGACTTTAAAAAAGAATAATTAATAGCGGGGGGAATTCAAAACGAAATATGACGTCATCAGAAGATGAGTTTGGCAAACGATAAAGCAGGAAGCGTGCAACTCATTTCAACTTGGAGAGATAAAAAATGGCGGCAGAAAAAAGATTCACTTTAACTTGTGTTGGAACACAGGAGACGTGGAAGAAAAAAATGAGAATTCAAGTAGACAGAGAGAAAAATGAACCGTTATCACGCATAGCTTAAAAATTTCCTATTTTCTTGTTGGAATAAAGAAAAAGAAAGATTTAAGGCGAAGAAAATATATTTGAAGACTGTAAAACAAATTTATTTACGATCTCATGTAGAGCTGACTTTCGGGATAAAAGTAAAGTATTTATCAAACATAGTCAAATAAATACACCTGGAGTAAGAAAGAGCCAGTCTCTCGAAGATTATTAAACTTTGGTTATTCATTAATTGAAAATAAAATAATGCGGTAGCAACTAAGCTTGATGCTCGAAAAAAATTGAATGATAGATTATAAGTTATTCTTACAATATATTAAACCTTTTTTCATAAAAGTACGCTACAATAGAGTCAAATCATGTGTGTCACAGTCATACGACAAAAGCAACTGCACATGCCATTTGATAGAGTCTTTAAATGCTACACGGCACGTCATCGTTCCCAACGACTGTATTTGTTGAACGATTTTTAAATAAGTACGTTACAATAGAGTCAAATCATGTGCGAAACAGTCATACGACAAAAGCAACTGCACATGCCATTTGATAGCGTCTTTAAATGCTACACGGCACGTCATCGTTCCCAACGACTGTATTTTTTGAACGATTTTTAAATAAGTACGTTACAATAGAGTCAAATCATGTGCGTAACAGTCATACGACAAAAGCAACTGCACATGCCATTTGATAGCGTCTTTAAATGCTACACGGCACGTCATCGTTCCCAACGACTGTATTTTTTGAACGATTTTTAAATAAGTACGTTACAATAGAGTCAAATCATGTGTGTCACAGTTATACGACAAAAGCAACTACACATGCCGTTTAAACATGCCATTAAATGTTACACAGCACGTTACAATTTTGAGCGACTGTCGTCTAAAGTAAGTCGTATTTACATTTTACGCAATCATTTTGAACACAAATTTAATGCAAACACTTTTTAAATTACACTTTTATTAGCGTAATTAAAAGAAGAACTTTCTATTTAATTATTCTTTCTGCTTTTTAGTCATTAATATATAATTATTAAATTTTAATTTAATTAATGATTATATAATAGTCTCTTTTGCACCGATTTTACATTAAAAATGAATCGGTTTACTCACACACAGCTGTTGCTTATATTACAACGGCATCGAATTTTGAATTCCATGATCATGGAAATTTAAAATATTCCTTAAAATTCTAAAATGTAAGGATCAGATTAACCCTAAAATTTCATTTAAACTTACGTAATAAAACGAGTTTTCTTTTGAGTATGAAAACTTTGACATTCACACGAGATATGTTTTACTGATAATTTACAACTACAGTTATTGTATCAAGGTGCCGGCCCAGAAAGTAACCTTTGTGCTTAATAAATAAACACGTTATAGGTTAATAAGCAGTAAGTACTTTTAAGTCTTTACAAGTGCGTTGAGAATTACAGATATTGATGATTCTGTTTCGAGAATGTGTCATAAAACTAAACACCATGAGAGTTTCCACGACCCCAACGTTCTCCTGAGTGACCCTACTTTTGGCATCTACTCTCAGTTTAGGATTCTATAATATAAAGTGTTAACTAGCCGAATAAATACCAAAACCTTACAAGTTAACTTATTTCATTTGTTTCCCCCATAGATGATCAAAAGTAATATTTTAAACCATATATCAGCCATATTGTATAAATATACGAGAGTGCTCACTTAGTGAATAGCCTTGTAGTTCAGAGAAGATAGTCAAGTATTCATTTGGACCTCTTCCCTTTGACTGATTGGGTCCTACATCTCTACTGATAATAAAGGAGAATGTGTATCTGTGTTGACGCTCAACATACAATTACGAAATTTGGCGCATAATTGCTTTCGAGTGTGGTAGTGTGTACCTCAGAGCCCTTTAATTTTTAATTAGAATTTTATTTAATTAAAAATTACGCGAAATTTTGTCGTTTTCCCCGAATAACTTCCGAAAATATAGCAGCACAAAAATCATTTTTACACCATCCGAAAATTTAAAAAGTTACCTTTTCAATGATATTAATTTTCTGTACAATTTTTTCTCTAATTTTAATAATTTTTTAAAAATATTTTTAGGCAAAATTTACAACAATGCTTTTCATTGTTGCAATGTTAACAACCTTTAGCCGCTTGACTCCTCCATTTGAAACAATTTTATAATTTTTATGTCAGGATTATAAACACTATTTCTTTTATATAGCGTGTTTCATTTTTAAATTTTCACATTCATTGCCCTTGAATTAACAGACCGACAGACAGTCAAAATTTTGAAGGATTAATTAAACACATCTACAATTCTGGCGATAAAACTACATGCTGAAGTCCATACTTTTTTCCCCCAGTGATTTTGAATTATCGTGTTCTCTTGCACGCGGTCGAACAGAACAGACATACAATCATATATAAAAACTTTCTTTTGAGGAATATTTTTCAAAAATTTCGTATACAGTGAAACCTCTCTGAGCGGCCACCCCTCCATTCCGAGAAAAATTGGCCGCTCAGAGGGGGTGGCCGCTCTGAAGGGTTTCGTTACAATTACAAGATAATTGCTATAATGCATAATATAAACAAGTCTGACACATATTTCTTATTTAAAATGAAGTTTGAGACTTATCTAAAGAGAAAATTGTACTGTATTTAAAATTTTTTTACATTTTTTGAAAAAAGGATACAATTCGTGACTGTTTTAAGTTTTTACCCTTCTCGGAAAAAACCATTTTTCAAGTTCGTTTTTCAGTTTAAAAAGTAAATCTCTAACCGATGCGTTTGTCAAATGGGATGGGCGAACCCACCCGGCGGCCGTTCAGAGGGGTTGGGTGGCCGTTGCTAGGGGTTATTTTAACATTAGGTCTATGGGCCGAAAAATCCGTGCCACGAAAAATTTGCCGTTAAGAGGGGTGGCCTCTATGCAGGGGTGGCCGTTCAAAGAGGTTTCACTGTAAATCTGTTTTGTTGTAAAGAGCACATACCAAATTTCATCTTTCTAGGTCTTTGCATTTTTGAGTTCATGTGTTCACAAACAGACATACAAACATAATTCGAAAAACAATTTTTCAGATTCGGACAAGTAAAAAATGTGGAGGTTGATGAAACCCTAGAGGTCGAATTTTTGTACGATTACAGTACTTTCTCCTTCTACACTTCGTGTACGAGACGGTAAAATCAATCGTCCATTTACCAACCGTTTCATCTACAAAAATTCCATGGAATTCTTTCACAACAGACTACTCTTTTCAGAAAAGAAATCGACCCCGTATTTTTCGCTGATAGGCGAACACATCCTCCGAGCCCCCGCTATTGATTGCAGGTTGTTTTTCCTGCGAAATTCTCGTTCTCGGGCTTGTGTGCATACACAACCAACCTGCTTGGTGGGCAGCCAAACACTGGGGGTTCTCATAGCAACAGGGGCATTTAAGCAAATTATTTATACAGGGGGCCCGAAATTGCGCACGGTTTCTGTCAGGGGATGAATCAGTAGCAGCCGGGTGGGTGCCAAGAGGGGAAATTTTGTTTTGGAAATAGAATTGCATTGGAATGCATGTAACGTATAGGGCTTGGGCAGAAATGAGTTCATCTGTATAAACAAAACAGCCTACTGCTCGAGCTGTTTGACGCTGAGGAAATTGCAACATTGTCATTAATTTTTGCTTGACAGAATAGCTTTAATTTACAAGAAACTTCGCGAATGATTGGCTTGGCATGCTTTCTGGCGATTAATGCAGACGGAAATATTCAGCAGTTTAATACATTTTTCATGCAAACATTCAATGGGGAAAAAATAGTAGGAATAATTGTAGTAAGTCAGCAATGATAAAATGTATGAAAAGAATAATCACGGCATGAAGCAATAGCAAAAATACTGATTTTCAGTTATTTTCCTATTGCAGACATCAAAATGACCTTTTCATCAGTATTTCCCCGTTTAAATTTATGATGCACTTTTTTTTAAAATATAAGTTGTCAATGTAAAAAGTCTTCATTGATCATTGATCTTTTACCATCAAATGCACGAAAATTAAATTGACATTTGGCGTTCATGAAAATAGCATCCATTGTCTTACTATACCACTTACAATTCCTTATTAATATGCATCATGAATATAATGGATTATACAGGGTAAACAAAAAGGCCGTAGAAACTTTAAAAATTCATAATAAACTGGGAAAATAACTGAAATAACAGTTTGAAGGGTTAGCATAGCTAGGTCACGGGAATTGTTTTTAAGACAAGAAAAAAATAGCTAAAAAACAACCGATGTGTGGCGTTCACGTACACAAATCAAATAAAAGATGAGCGAATAACGAACAGAATGCCTCCAAATCGTTTATTACAGCAGTATGTGTTCCACGTGACCACAACAGGGGATAACACATTGCAGGCGAATCTAAAATCCAGCAACGGCAGAGTGCAGAAGGCAATGGTTGACAATTCCTGATTCACGTAAAACAACTTCACCAACAAAGCTTTATCCTTCGCACTCAGCATCCTTGTTCACTTGTTGTGGTTGTGGATTATGAGAACAAGTTCTTATAACCGTCTCATTTGCATATTTCCACACGAGTCGCTTGTGCCAGCGCCATCTATCGGCTGTTTTTGAGTTATTTTTTTCTCGTCTTAAAACATTCCCGTGACCTAGCGATGCTAACCCTGCAAGCCGTTTTTTATTTCTGTTATTTTTCCAGTTTTTACGAATTTTGGAAGTTTCTACGGACTTTTTGTTCGCCCTCTACTTACAATGACGATCAAATTATATTTACACTAGAACTAGCGAATCTTCCCTGTCGCCTATTTTCGGAACATTTCTTTTACCACTCCTTTCGCAACGTTCTCAGATGAACGAGAAATTGAAGCTGGAATGAATTTGAAACGTTTTATGAAACAACCATTTTAAAAACCAATGAAAATATCACACGAAATGAAATTTAAGGCACCTGCATCTCGTTTATTAACCCTTTGCCCTCCAAAAACTAATCAGACGCGTATTGTACTTACCATGTCCCATTCGCAGATTAAATTCCTTAAAAGACTACGCAATTACTTTGATCAGCAACCAAAACAAGTAGTAACGGTCTTGGTAAAATCCTGTCTAAAATGTTTGAATAAAAATTGCATCATGCGTGTTTTGAAGGTAAAGTATGCATGCAATTCATGTCGCCTTAGCGAAGACAACGGAGCGCTCAGGGTTAAATGAACCAGCGAAATTAATCAGAGACGAATTAAACTAGCAGCAACATGGCCCAAAGTCGATTCTGTAAATGTTGTTTTTCCATTACGAGATCGGGTCGACAGAAAAGCCTGCTTACAAAATTCAGCGATGTGATTGGAGGAAGGAACAGAGTACATTAGAACCCCTGGAATCCGAGCTAATTGAGGCTGGCCTCTGTTCGGATTCCGGGAAATTCGGTAAAATACTCTTGGTATGCCAAATGCAGTAGAGTATTGACTTTCGGTATTCTGTGAAAGAGTACGGGGAAGAGCTAGCTGAGATTCGCGCCGGCAAGCAGGTTTAGTTCCTCACGCCAAAAGTAGACAACCGATTTTGTTCCTACTAAATAGGGTGCTGTATTCATTCTTAAATACCAATTCAAAGGTTTCTTTGGAGTCGAAAATAAATATTAGCGTTGTTTCTCATTCCTAATTGTTATTTTCCTTCATTTGTCAGTGAAAATTTTTTCAGAAAATTAAAAATATATATGTTTGGATTATCCGAAATTTCGGATTCCTGAGTTTCCACTGCACTAACGGCTATTATTTCATCTTGGTATTGATTTTTCTTTTCTTTACGTAGATGGAAGAGAACAGAGACGAGGTTTGAGAGTTGGACAGAGATGAAATAGAGAGACGAAGTTTTGGAGGGTCTTACCTTCTTTGCCCCCACACATAACACACCGTCTTACAAAGCTATATTTACCATCTTATACCAATCAATATACGATACTTCCTATATTTAAAAACAAATATATTTACTTATTAATAAAGTTACATCACAAATGTATTGGAACAAGGTGGTAGGAAGTTTTACGCTCAAGGGTGGAGGTATTTTCGAATTTTTAT
>BGPR01001787.1:16991-34223 GCA_013235015.1 Araneus ventricosus | reverse complement strand
TATTATTATTTATTTATATCGTTCATTGTTTTCTGCTTATGCATCTTCCTATTATTATTTATTTATATCGTTCATTATTTTTTGCTTATGCATCTTCCTATTATTATTATTTATTTATATCGTTCATTATTTTCAGCTTATGCATCTTCCTATTATTATTATTTATATCGTTCATTATTTTCTGCTTATACATCTTCCTATTATTATTTATTTGTTTATATCGTTCATTATTTTCTGCTTATGCATCTTCCTATTATTATTATTTATTTATATCGTTCATTGTTTTCTGCTTATGCATCTTGCTTACAATACTGATGTCAGCAGATTTTTAAAAAACTAATTAGGACAGACAAGACAGTTACTGACACTGTAATAATTATTGTAAAAAAATGAGCTTTCTTGTCAGTGTTCAGTTTTTCTTAATCTAACCTTAGGTACACATTTAAATTAAACCAGTGGCGAATCCAGGGGGCGGATAGCACCCTGGAAGCCTCCCCCCCAGAGCTAAACCAGAATTCTTGATTTTATTTAAAATCACTACAACTGTTTGTTCTTAATTTCCCTTTTTTCAAAAAAAAAATATTAAAAGCGTGAGAACATTGCTTTCTGGCTTGACAGGCTCGAAAATTTTCCTAATTTTCTAGTCATTCCACTTGTAGCGTTGAAGCGGTCGAAATTTTTTTCTCTCCAGTTATTTCATTGTATTTTTTACTAAATTATCGAAAGTATTGTAGTGTTCTTTATTATTCTTATAGTCAGGTGAGTAAAGTCTGTAAAGTTCTAAAATGTTTTGGTTTACATCAGCCACGATGTTTGGTATTCGTCATGACGATACAAAATTTTCTGTTATCCAGCCCCCCCCAGACACGAATTCTGGATTCGCCACTGAAGTAAACTAAATAAAAATGAAGGGATTCCAATAGCTGTGGTGTCAATTATTCATCCATAGGGTGTCAACAACTGATTTTGCACTATTTATTCCCAATATAATGCAAAATACCTTCTAAGGATAATTTTGTTTATGGAATCCTTTATTCAGCTAAAAATAGAGTAATTCAGAAAAAGTTTCAATGAACACAACTCGATTGAGCTATTTTTAATATTTTTTCCACGAATTAATTGCATAAATACTGCCTTAACTCTCTGACTGCTTATCCCGCGGCTTCCTCGGGTAGGAAGCAGGTCTATTTTTTGCTGCAATCTATTGTGTTTACTTAGTACTATTACATCGTCAAATCGAATTACACTAATAAAGCCTAGCCTATAAATAACAATTCGCTTGGTTCAACGGTATTCGAACATGTTTCCGAACGGTGCATCTAAACAGCTGTTTAACAAAATTCGGCTGTTAGAGGGTTAAGGGTATCGATTTTTTCTGCCATTTTTTTTACCCTAATTCACCTAAAACTATTTAGAAGAATAATTCCCGATTTTAACACGTTTTTGCTGACGTCACCCAACTCCTATCAGAGACAACATGTTTACACCTTATGAAGGAAACCAGTTAAAATCGAATTTCGCCCTTCCCCAAACTATAAATAAACAGCAAAAAATCTTTCAAGTGCACGCGAACGTAAGAAGGCAGACGATATCTCTCGGTCCGCCCACCCTTGTTCTTCCATTAATGAATCGAAACCGAGCGTCATCGCTTGGCATCCGTCCCTCGGGAGATCCCGGAACTTTGCAGGAGGGATTGCTTCCTCGTAAGAAATCGTTTGCTCGGCCCCCGGTAAATGACTCGGGCTCCAGAATAGAAGAAAACAATTGGGTCAGGTGACATTCGCCTTGTGCATTGTCTTCGCATCCTTACATAAGGCGCCCCGTTATCTGAAACAGGTAAAAATAAACACAATTTAAGCGCATTGTACTAAAACGCCTCTTCTCCCCTTCTGTGAATTACACTCAAGCTGGGGAAATGGTGATGTAACGAATATTTCTACTGCTACGGCTCATTTATCAATGCTAATAGATTTTATTTAAAAAAAGTTTATTAAAAAGGTAATCTCAATTTTCTATACTTATAAAAGGCAATGTTTGTGTATGTATGTGTGTGTGTGTGTGTCTGCGATGTCCAGACGAATCTATCGCACTTACAGCCATGAAATTTGGCACACAGGTAGTCGTAATGGTGACTGAATGCACCTCGAAGCCGAAATTTTAAAATTTAATCTAGAAAATGTTTTATTTAATGTTTTGTGTTGTTTTGGGTGATTTTTCGCACTAATTTCTCAATAGCATGATTTGGGATAACTGTACGATAAAAATAGATACACCATCGGAAAGAACACGCGATTTCCGTTCTAATGAAGTTAGTTTTGAGATTCTAACGTAATTTACTGAATTTTGAGAAATTTTTAAAAAATAGTCAGTTTTGGCATCTAAATGTTAGTTTTGTTTTTAAATTTGCTGCATCCGACTTTCTAATAACACTATTATTTTCAATTTTTTTCAGCTTATAACTAGAACGGTTCTGTCGGATTTAAAACAAGAACGGTTAAAATATCTCTTCCCGTTTTTTTTTTAATTAATTTTTTTCTGGGCCGTCGAGAGTTATTTTCTCGATCGAGTTCCTCGCGCGGCACTTCTTCGGAACGTTGCTGGCAATTTTGATTGGCGGACGCGCAGGATACGTCACGACCTTCAACTGAATAACTTTGATTATTATTTTCGGCAGTATCTTAACGTATTTATTCATCTCGCATACTTTGCTTGCAGAATAACAATTTTCACGTTGCAATTTTTTAATATTGTTTATCGCGAAAAAAATAAGTGGGAAAATCAATAATATGTATCTTTTGTTTTGATTTTGTTTTCAAAACTTTTTCGTGTCATTGTGGGCGTTTTTTTTCCCCCTTCATTTTGTTGAAGTCCTGATTCCACGGGCAACGCCGTGCACGTACTGCTAGTTAATAATAAAGGGGAATGTCTGTGTGTGTGTGCGCCCGGGCTCTACAAGCAGACCTCTGGACCTAGAGCTGCGATATTAGGCACGCACATACCTTGGAGGGTGGGAATGTGCACGTCGGAGCCCTTTTTTAAAATTTTAATTATAATTTTATTTAATTAAAAATTAAGTGAATTTTTGGAGTTTCTCCTTAATAACTTCCAAAAATATAACAGCGCAAAAATTATTTTTTAAGGGCCAAAAATACCTTTTTAATGCTATCAATTAAGTTGTTGTACGATTTTTCTCTAATTTTAATAAATTTTTAAAAATATTTTTGGCATAATTTACACCAATAATTTTTATTTTCAGTGTTTCAACGCAATTCAAACCGTTTTCATTGTTTAAATAAATATTTATGCGCGTGTTTCTCTTCCATTGTTGAAAGCCAAGGTGATGTCTTAATATTTAATGCTATTGTTTTAATCACCCTATTTTCATCCAGCTAACATGCTGCTGGAAGTAAAATATATCGCGCCATTTTAAAGTTAAAATCTAATGTATATTTTGCGCGAGAAATAAGAGAGTGAAGTTGATGCCGAGAACACGCAATTGGATGTTGCATGACAAAGGCAGTCACCGTTCCATTAGGAACCGTCTTGCAGGCAACGAACAAAACAGGAGCAAGGCACATAGGTTAAATGTCTATAACAATTTAAAATGAATTTGTTAAGGGAACCTCGAATATCAAATTATGCGTAAGAGACTCAATTGAAATTATATTTCCGGCGAACAAGCTGGTTGCCGAAGGTGACTAGTTTTTAATAAACTTTGAATACTTCAGATGTGAATTGTACAGTTTATTTTGAAATTTAACAGAACAATTGCTGCCTTTATAAGTCTGTAAACTATTTATTTCAATTATTTACATTTTTGTTGAAATTATTCTTATTAAAGCTTTAAAATTATAATTACTACCTCTTTGTTTTAAAAATTACTTACTTTTTATTCATTTATTATATACTAGCTGTTATTCCCGGCGTTGCTCGGGATTAAAATACTTTTATGTCTAATATTTTAATGAAAAAACTATTTTTGTATAGAAAATTATAATACACAAAATTCCTTTATCGTCTGAAACGCTTTTGCTCCAAATTTGGTTCATAAATAGTGAAGAATAAGAAAGATTTTGTCGAATGTTTTGGGACAATTAATTAAATAGTTAAATTTTCATTAATAAAAAGCGTTAAAATAAACCAAATCAATAGTTGTTCCTGATATAAATTATGAATCCTCTCCTTTTAAACTTATTAGTATTCTTCCAGAATTTTGTTTATTATGTTCTAGCAACAGCTCTTCAATAAAAAAAAAAACATTGCTACAAATTGTGAATTTTATGCAGCAATTCAATTTTAAAAAATGAGAGCAACAGTTTGAATTTGTGTCTCTGAGAAGCTATTTTTTTACTTTCATACAGCATAAAAATAGTTATTGTAATATAACACTTTTGAAATATATCACGGAAAAACGCAAAATCTTGCTTAATTTTTAATTAACTAAAATTTTAATTAACTTTTAGGCCTTTAAAGTTGACAGTGATAATTTACTTCTTGTATAAAATATTTTCAGAAATAAAAAGAAATTAGTCACAGTCTCAACGTTGCCTAGCAACGAAGTATCTATAAAAATCCTTTATTTCAAAATCGTCTGCAAGTAATCAATCATTTATTAAATTTTAAAAATTGATAGAAGTGGAAGGAATTATTGTACAGAGATAAAATTGGTATCATTGGAAAGGTAAAGTTTAAAGTTTAAGATGGTATAAAAAGATTTTTTGTCGGACAATTTGCCCCGAAGTTACTGCGGGAAAACTGTTTTGGTTAATTTCTAATGAACTGACTGTTTACTTAACTTTTGGACTTTGAAAACTTCATAAGTGTCTTTCTCTTGTCTCAAAGAATAAGTGTGCAAAATTTGGTTGAAATCGGTCCAGTGGTATAGGAGGAGATGTGGAACATAGCCACATACCCCGTTGACTTTTATTCATATTCAGATAATTTTTTAAAATGTTAAATATTAAAAATGAACCTTTACTGCCATATTTACTAGCAAACCGAATACTGTTCTATCCATACTTCATCATAAAACACTCTAGATCAAAAACGAAATAGATGCAATATCGCATAGCGATAATTGAAAGGAACAGGAAAAGTGGTATTTTTGTATAGCTAAGTCTTTGTGCAGTGAAACCTCGCATAGCGAGCATAATTCGTTCCAGAAGCTTATTCGTTATGCGAAACAATTTTTCCCATAGAAATCAGTGCAAAATACGATAATACGTTCCATGCCGAAAAAAATACTCAAAAAATTTTATGTTTAACGTTTATTCAAAAAAATTATATAGAAGATCGTTACGGAGCTTGAATCATCTTCATCTTATCTCTTTTTCAGAATAAGAAGCCTGAATCATCTTCATCTTATCTTTTATGCAGGATAAGAAGCCTGAATCATCTTCATCTTATATTTTATGCAGGATAAGAAATACGAATCATCTTCATCTTATTTTTATGCAGAGATAAGCCAAGATCATCTTCATCTTATCTTTTACACCCAGGATGATAGAAGCCTGAATCATCTTCATCTTATCTTTGATGCAGGATAAGAAGCCTGAATCATCTTCATCTTATCTTTGATGCAGGATAAGAAGCCTGAATCATCTTCATCTTATCTTTTGTGCAGAATCAACCAGCATGGAATGCGGATAGGATTTTTAGAAATGAAACACGGAATGAGTGCTAAACACGGACTGATGTACCTGTTTCTGTTATCCTTATTAAAAGAAATAAGGATAACGTTACGTCATTGGCTCCAATACGTCAGTCAACTCGTTACGTCACTCAAATACGTCACATCATTTGTTACGTAGCATATCAACAACTGTAAATGCGTGGCAGAAAAATAGTTTTTATGAAAGCGTGGTCGTTAATAATACTGGAATCAAAAACTGAATATAACCAAAGTTATTCCTTCACCAATAACCATCCAAAACGTTTATTACTGGGAACAAGAAATCAAAACAAAAAATCTCATTCGATTAACAGTTAAAACAGCTTACAGTTAAAAGTGCACACACAACTACTAGACACTTAGTTTGATAAGAAATAAAGCAAAATAAAAGCTCCGTGGATACGACAATAGCAGGCGCACAGTCCGGGAATTCCCCTCTACTCGTCATGCGAAACGTCGCTCGTATAAAGCGAGTCATTTTTCTACAATTTATTTTGCTCGTTATGCGAGGTCACTGTACATGCATTTTGCACTAAAGGGACAAAATTTTCTGAACTACATTCCGTAGCAAAGTAAGGATTAGAAGGTAA
This sequence comes from Araneus ventricosus, assembly GCA_013235015.1. Taxonomy (NCBI): domain Eukaryota; kingdom Metazoa; phylum Arthropoda; class Arachnida; order Araneae; family Araneidae; genus Araneus; species Araneus ventricosus. The sequence goes on along the minus strand of BGPR01001787.1, from coordinate 27,962 downwards.
AAAATATATAGGATTTTGAAATAATCAAAAAGAAATTTAAATGAAAACTTCCCCAACATCGATAAAAACTACTAAATAATAAAAGCCACAAATGTACAAAATTTAAGAACTCTAGTACAACACGATGCGTGTAAGAAAAAAAAAAACGATTACAAAATTCCGATTTCACAAACATAAAAGAAATTAAAGCACAAAAAACCATTAAAGGAAAGCTGGAAGAAACATTTAACAATACATTCTACTATTTTTTTCTTTTCCGGATTTATACATCTACGATCGTTATATTAGGACAATCATATTCTATATATAGCAAAAGTAGGAAAGGTGAATTCTTAAAAGACGTTTATTTTTTAAAAAATTTAATCTCCTTAATCTTTATTTAAGTTTTTTAATATCAGTGTTTTACATATAAGCCTAGAGTGGGATAGTTCAGCGTCTTTTATTCAAAACCGGGACAAATCCTAAACACTTTTCAAAAAGCCACGAATAATCATAAATCGGGACTGTCCCGGCATGACTTTTTTCATTTCCTGATCCCGAGACATGACCTTTTACTTTTTCGAACATTCATAAATCATTTATTTTTGTTACCTGCTGAGGGCTTGGTTAAATGAAAATTTTCTAAAACTAAACACAAATACATAATGACAATTTTTATATTATTTTTAAAGCTATTACCAAAAAATAACAGTTAAAAATTTAATTATTATTTTTTAACTATTTGTTATAATAATAGTTAAAAATAATATTAAAAAACAGTTATAAATTTAATTAATAGCTTAAAAACCAATATAGAAATTATCATTATGTATTCCAAACACATAACATTCGATGTTCCTATTGACACCGCATAACACAGGCGAATCCAGGATTTTGGTCTGGGGGTTGACGTCATAGAAATTCCGTATCGTCGTGACTTCATGGCTTATGCAAGTCAAAACACTTTAACTTTTCTCACTTGACAGTAAGAATCACAAAGAACACTACGATACTTCCGATAGTTTAATTAAAAACAATGAAATAATTGGTTAAAAAATCTTTTCGACGCCGTTAACGCTACAAGTGAGAGTGAAATGACTACAAAAGCGTGAAAATTCTCGAGCCTGTCAAGCCAGAAAGCAATGTTGCCACTTTTTTTTAAGAGAGATTAAGGACAAGTGCACTGGTTTGAAAAGAATTAAGAATTTTGGTTTAGCCCTGGGGAGGGCTGCAGCCCCAGAGCACCCCCTCAGCCCGGATTCGCCCCTGTCGCATAAGTTGTTGTGGCAAATTTTTCAGTGGGGGAAAGCTAAAAATTTCAAAATTTTATGCACGTTTTTTTTTTTTTTGAAAATAACATGTAGAAATGTTATAGAAACTTTTGTTTCTAACTGCATTTGGTTTAAAATTCTCTAAATCATAACCACTTTAAAGTAATGTTTTTCCCATTTAATTTAAATTCATAACATAATTTAACGCTAAATAAAAAACAGTTCTTACAAAATACAAACACCATACGTATGTATTCATTTTTATTCCATTTAAACTTTAAGGATATATTTACAGAAATTCGAGAAAAATGTTTTCATTCAAATACGCCTGCAACACTGTAGCAGCAGCAGCAAGAAATGATACTGCACACAGAACTTTTACTTTTTAACCAACTTTAAAAGAACAAAAAAAAATTTTACGGTACATGAAAATTCTGCAATTAATTTTTAAAAACTGCAAAATTGACGAAAAAATGGGATTTTATCGAAAAACCAGTGGGGCACGACGTTCCCCCGCGTACTCCCTCCACTACACCTCTGAATAAAAGAAAAATACACCTTTCGCTTCTCTATGTTCCAAGACCCTTAGTGGGTATCAGGCGCTAGGTCACGAACATTTCATTCGTCGATCCTACAACCGAGACTCGACCTCAGCGGTTTATCAGGTAGAAATGTTGTTAATGGCAAGTATAAAAAAAAGGCAACTTTTATTATGCATATTTTTCCCGGAGAATGCAATATACTCGAAGAAGGAAACAAAAAAAAATTAAACACCCCAGTGCTCGAAGCAGAACTATAAAATGCAGCATCCAAAATAAGATTTTGTATGGAGGAGGGGGGAAATAAAAGGAAATATACCAAAAGCCTAATAGATACTCTATTGCTGTTTCCTCTTCGCGTCAGACATCCAATCCCGGGGGGTTTGCATCGAGGGTAAAGTCTGGCCTGTATTGATTCGGAAGGCACGCATCCCCCGAATCAGTTGCCTCCAGCCATAAAGGGACATCAGTTGATGGAACAGATGAAATAAAACATGGAAAAGAAGGTAGATCCTGCTACTGATTCATACTGAATGTAAAATAAATAGCTTGTTCCAAGAGAAAGAGAACGCGCACGGGGCATCCATAGCGAAAAAACTGCATAAAGTTAAAGGGTAAACAGAAAATGGTAATAAAAGGAAGCTTATATTTAAATAAGGTGCATCCGGGGACGAAGGTTTCGATAAAAATAAAAGCTTTTAACCTGCCATCTGGTGAATGTCCTAATCATAATTTAGGCGCAAAGCTTAAAAATAGGTCCAAATTCTTTTACAACGAAACGAATTGCTATTCACACTGAATGTTCCGATAATGATGTAATTTAGCACTATAATAATGTAAGCTGAACTGCTAAGCCACGAAAATCGCGGTATTCAGCAGAAAATAGGAAAAATTGCATTCCGCGTGAATTGTGGAATACCCTACTAAAAAAATTAACTATGCATCTACTCTAATTCAAAAAATTTAAAAAAAAAATTATCAATTTAATTTTAGAATTCAGTGCGTATCTTCCAGAAGGAAGAAAGAGCATGATATCACAGAAGAGTCAAAGCAACTAGCAGTGAGATAATATGTGCAATTAACTCTATAGACGAGTTTTCTGGTTTGTTTATTTTGGATTCACAGATCGTTTTCCGATTTCAGCAATCGTCAAATCCATTTCGAAACTGTATCAAGCGCCAAGTTCGAACCGGTTCTTTCTTCAGTACGCAAAGAGTTGAATTCCGTGTTCTATGAGTTTGTTTAATCCTTTCTTTTTAAATCGGTTTAAAAAAAAAGATCTAAAAGCTTTCAAATTGTAAATGGAACTATTAGAATTAGCTAAATCGTTTGGTTAAAAATTTCACCTTCAGTGATTATCTAAATCGTATGGTTAAAAATTTAACTGCCAAACAAACCTTGGAAGTCGCCAAAAACAGCGATAAAGAATAATTACGGCAACCTTTCCACAAAATTAGGCTCTTATTTTAAGTAAACATTGAGCGCTACTACAATAGAAACATTAAATTTAATATTTTCAAAGTATTCTTAAGGCATAACATTAAAAAACTCCACTTCAAAAATTAATTAATATCTTCAAACAGAGTGTTGAAATTTTGAAGATTTCCATTGACTTAACATTATCACCGGAAGTTGATGCGCCCGGCGGAAAGCATACTTTACCGCAAATAAACAAAGCAGAAAACTCGTCCATAATGTGATTGTTGCGTCACGTGAATGAAACCATGACTCTATTAGCTTAGAAAATTGTCGAGTAGGAAAAAGGTATTAAGTTAAGGGTAAAAAAAATAATAATAATTCCCAAATATGCATTTTTTTTTCTATTCGTAAGTGGTTCTGAAATTTCGCCAAAATTTTATCACAACAGTTGCATAACTAAAATGAGTTCAGCGAATTCCAAAGAGAACATTTTATTTATTTTTAAAAATATAAAATACTTACTTAAATATCATAAAACTTTAAATTACATTCTGCGTATTCAAACAAGGTGTATAACTGGAATTTTATGTATTTTGAATGCATTTGTTCTTTCTGTATTATATGTATATTGTGAGTTTGGTTCTATAGAAAGAATTTTTTTTTTATTTTAAGCACAAATCCACTTGATTTTTGCTTTAAAACTTTACAAAAGAAGAAAAAGTATTGTACTTAGCAAGTTAGAGCGGAGATTTCAACATAAAAAAAATTTTTCCCATATAATCTACTTATTTAAAATTCCATCCATTTAAATATATGCAGTAAAAAAAGTTTTAACTTCGCATCTAAAAAATGTGATGGGGATGCATAGTATTAAATATGATTTAATAGATCAATATCTTTTCATGCTTCGGTCCGAAGATAAGCGAATAGAGATGGGAAAAACCTACCGGTTTGAACCGAATTACTTTTTTTTGTTTCGGTTAACCGGTTTTTTTTCGGTTATTTTTTGCCTCGGTTTAAACCGGTTATTTTTTTAAAACCCAAAAACAGGGAAAAAGACCGGGTCGGAAGATAGACTCGATTTTAGGTTCGACTGGACTAAAATTTACCAAGTTATAAAGTTTGAATTTCATCCTCTTAGGCCAATCACCGACAATCGCTTCCTCGAGACGTCTGTCGGTTGGCGGGTGACTGAAAGAGTAATTATGAACAGATAAATATTGGCCAATGGATTCATTTCCTGCAAAAACAATACTAACAAAAAATTGTCTGCAAACGGCGTCTGATTTTGCAGCAAAAAATCTTCATCTTTAGTCGGAAGTTCTGTGTCGTCCGAAAGATCAGTATCTACGTCGAATGATGTTGTTTCCGATGAGAGGTGTCGACTCACGGATCAACACATTGCTGAAAGTCTTTATGAGCAGATTAGATGATAAATATTGGCCAATGAATTGACTTCTTGTGAAAACAATGTTGATAAAAAGTTTTGCCTATAATACTTACTTATTGCAATAATTACTCATTTATTATTATTACATATTAATTACTTATTTGTAATAATTACTTATTATATTAATTAATTATTGTATTAAGACTTACTTAATGTATATTATTATTAATGAAAAATTCTGTCCACACACGTTTTTCTTTTTAAACCAGCTGGAGTGGTCTCCCCTAAACTTTCTCGTATACTTTCTAAGTGGAGATTCGTCAAAATCTCGAGTTCGATTTTTTTTTTTTTTTTGACGATTACAATACTTTCTCCTTGTATACTTCGTATACGAGAAAGTGAAACAAACCAACAAACCTTAAATCAAATATCTGTTGCCACGTTTCAAAAAAATATTACTTTGAAGCAGGTGAGATACAATAGGCAATGAAATGAATACTAAAGTGAAAATTCTGCTTTGGAATTGAATTCTCAAGAAAACAATTTATACTACCACAACCGTAACAATTGCAATAGCTCGTAAATAAAAGATTTGCTGAAATAATCGGTTTGAATTTTATTTACAACAATAAAAAATTTGTTACAATTCATGTTTGAGAACATTATTTATTGTTGTAAATAAAATTTACAACAATAACAGATTGATATCAGTACTTTGCGCATGAGAATCGGATTAAAAGAAATTGAATATGCAATTTGAACGCCCCTTTTTGACGGATTCGGCCCAAAATTTAATACGGGCCTACATTCATGACGATAAAACTGTGTACCAAATTTTATCCATCTAGCTATTCAAGTTTTTGAGTTATAGTGTTCGCATGACCGCGGACATACAGACAGACAGACTTCCCGTTGACGGATTTTGTCCAAAATTTGCCAGAAACCTACAAATTATGTTTAAAGACCACATACCAAATTTCATCCCCGTAGCTCTAGTAGTTTTCGAGTTATCGTGTTCACAGACAGACACACACACACACAGACATAATTCCAAAATTGTGTTTTTCGGACTCATGGAGGTCTAAAACGTGGAGATTCGTCAAAATCTCGAGTTCGAATTTTTTGACGATTACAATACTTTCTCTTTGTATACTTCGTATACGAGAAAGTAAAAAAACCGAAAACCAGTTATTTTGAGAGGTTTTAACAACGAGGTTAAACCGGAGGTGAAAAAAACCGGTTTAACCGAAAACCGTTTTTCTGCAGTAACCGCCATCCCTATAAGCGAAGGAGCCAATTTATGTTCACATGATTCACTTCAAACGCACCGAGTGCTACTGAGTCACACCAAACGCACGAAACTGGCATTTGCTACTCGTAGTGTTATGTCACAGCACTAAGAGAATATGAAATTAGATATCAGACGGTATGCAAGAAAAGACGAGAGTCACGTGAAGTTTATCATGTGACTCTGATGTCTCGTGAACTGATCCCATTCCATAATTTTGAAGGGGGAGGATGATTCGGGGAAATTCTGAGTCGTAGGAATCCATCAAAATCTGGAGGCTGAAGTGTTTGACGGTTACAATACTTTGTCTATGCATATTTCGCATACTAGAAATCAAAAATGTTACATTGAGGAACTTGGATAAATCCAGCGTTTTTAATTGGAGCTGATCAGTAATCGGAATTTTTCTCCGCCCAATTGGATTTCTGTCAAGATAATATTTAAAATGTCGCCTATAATTCGAATTTTATTTTAATGAAGATGATTAAATTTAATAATGTAATTTAGAATTTAAAAAATTAATAGAAGTTTTTAAGGTGAAAGATATTTTTTATTGTTTAGTAGCCGCCTTCGGCGACCTGCTGGTTCGCCCGTTTAAATTAGTTTCTATTTTACATTAATTATAGCATTTCCCATTGCAGTTTCACCCGCGATAACTCAGGAAAGACGAATAAAAAAGTGATTATTTTATTATATTTGGCAGATAGTAAAATGTAAGACGACGTGAATTTTAAAATGCCAGCGATACATTTCTGTATGATGCATCACAGCTAACGAAACTTAAATATTGCATTTCAAATAACTCTCACTCAATTCATCGGTAGAATGATTAACCCTGAATAGGGTCGCGAAAGCCCAACCATGGCCCCATGTGAGCGGGTGCCGTATTGGGTGGAAAAAGCAAGGCGGCAAAAAAGACATTTATAGACATCTAAAATAGAGGCGGGAGTGTAGAGGAAGACAATAAAATTTTTTAAAAAAATTTAAAAATTAGTTAGTTTTCCAAACAACACTATTGCTTTTTTGTAGTCCCTAGTTTCAGTCAGGTAAAATGAAATAAAAATTTAATATTTCCCTAAAAAAACTCGCCGCCACTGGTGTGAATTATGACTGATCAACATTTCTCCCTAGCTCGTAACAAATCACAAACCCTCCCCTCCCCTCTAGTGCTATAAATAGAACTGTGACCTTGAGGAACCGTCAGCAACGCTGTTGCTCCGTATCGTTGTGTTTGGAAACATTTCTAACAATTAATTAAAATTAAAGAGAGCGTTGCGTGTAATTTAAATTGGTGTCATTTAAAAGCTAATTTTTTAAATTTTAAGATGAAGTTAAAATGATTTTTGTGCGACAATATGCTCCGAAGTTATTGCGGAAACATGTTAAAATTAAATGTAATTTTTAATTAAATAAAATTTTCAGTATAATTTCGAAAAGTTCTTTTTTGGTGAGCACCTACTACCCAAAAAGCAACCGCCTGCCGATTTCAAGTTTGTTGGCGTAATGGTTCCGGAGATTTCGTGATGAGCGAGCGAGTGAGTGAGTTGTCCCCAACTTTACGACTCTTTCCTCTACAGTTCAGCTGGCTTCCTACCATAAGTTCTGAACTGAACAAAATCTAATATCAAATTTGTTGAATTATCACTTGAGGAAATTCAAGTTTGGCGGCAGTACTGTATTCTTAAGCCAACCAAATTTTTAATAAAACAATACCTATAATGCACTATAGAATGATTTAAAAGCGGTTTCATGCCTCATAATTTTAAACTGGCAGGAAAGCACGAGATTAAATGCTTGAAGAAAGGACGAAAATCATTTCAGTCTACCTCACACACAATAAAAACAAACCTGAAATCAAATATATGTTGCCAAGCTTTATAAAAATATTACTTTGAAGCAAATGCAATAAAATATTTCAGAAATGCAATGAATACTAAAGAAAAATTCATCTTTGGAGTTAATTTCCCATAAAAAATTTATACTATCACGACCATAACAATTGCAAAAGCGCGTGAATAAAAGATTTGCTCAAATAATGAGATGGTTTGAATTTTATTTACAACACTAAAAACATTGTTACAATCCAAGTCTTAAAATATTTTGAAACGTTAATTAAAATTGAACAAAATGTCGCATTGAAATAAGATCGGTGTCATTGAAAAGCTAATGTTTTTATTTTTAAGATGATGTAAAAATGGGTTTTTTAGCGATAATTGGAACCGAAGTCATTCCGGAAAAACGTTAAAATTTAAAGTAATTTTTAAATAATTTAAATTCTAATTAAAATTTCGAAAAATCCTTTCTTAGTGAGCACCTACTACCCAAGAAGCAACCGCCTGCCAAATTTCAAGGCCTCTTGGTATGGGAGATTTCGTGACGAGTGAGTTCAGTAAGTCATGGTATTTGCCTTTTATATATAAAGATTTTTCCATGCACCCTAGGGTTACCATACGAAGCTCACGTTAGGACTAGTGTCCGGATTTGCGCTAGTGAATGCGGCGAAAGAGGAATTTGGTTGTAATAGGGAAAAATCTGAAGTATTCGAAAAAACTGTCGTTATTCCGCCAATGAAAGAAAATTCATTGTTTGCACAGTTTGTATCCATTGTTGATGAGAAAGATGTCGAGCCTCCTTATCCATTCCCCAGTTCAAACTGAAGGTTAAGAGCCTTGGCAATTTTGTTTAAATTCTGTTTTTCATTAACGTAATTTTGAATTATCAAACATTACTGAAGATTATATCTCCCTTGCATTCTTGACGTCTTAAATTTTTTTTCAGTTCTTCAAATTCTGTGCTAGTGTTATGAAAGAGGGTCGTTGATGGGCAGCTTTTAGAATTTCTTACTGTAGTTTGCCACGTCCCCCCCCCCCACACACACAAGACCCTTCGTGTCCGGATTTCAACCAAAAAAAGTATGGTAACCCTAAAGTACACCGTTTTTTGTTGGCTTAATTACTAATATAATAGCCCAGATCCTCCGGCAACGCTCTGACGTCACCAACAATAAAACTCGCGCTGTAGCACTCCGAGACGTTATTTCATTGTTAGATAACCTAAATTTCAGTCATTTTAAATTTAAAAGACTAATTGTCGTTCTAATTTCAAATTCAATAGCTCTAAAATAGTGAAATAAAATTTGCTATCCATTGATGTAAAATTTATCTCGCTATGATCAATACTTCCCGAGAAATTTTAAATTATATTAATCATATATTTCAAGTTAATTTCCGTTTTTAATAGAAAGTAGTCAATCGCGTCAGTGGCATATCATGCGCGTGATATAGTTTGGATGCCACGATGCATCTCATTATTTGGTGCAATCGTGATGATATAATTGGATAATATCGTTTGGCAACGTTAAAACTTACACAAAGACATCTGAAGTACAAGGAAAATTGTTAAACAACGAAAAATATTTCACACCGAATGTTGTTTACCAAGAGGTTTTTCAATCAAGAAATATGTAAATAATATGTAGATAAAAAATATTTCCTGTAATAATACACATGTTTATTTTTTATTTATTTATTTATTTTTTTTTGTTTTCAATCAATGTTAAACATTTCTCTCGCATATACATCAAGTCAGATTTGACGGGAAATCTCTCGAATGAAGAGACAATTTGCACCCGTCAAACCATGACGGCTGATTTTCTAGTTTTTTAATATTAGACTGTAATTTTTACGCTATTAAACAGTAGAGTTCTCGGCAAAGCGCGGAATACTCATCGTGGCTTTTGAAGTTGATCTAAACGGGCGTAATTTTGAGTATTTGCTGGGTCCAAATTCGCATTTATTGTTCTTTAGTCCCGACGCCTTTAAACAGCCAGGAAATTCTCACGCACATAGTTTAACACTGCTCTGGGTCTCTCTCTCAACTGGCTGGATGATTTACGAATCTGGAGTATGTTTTCGAATAATTTTTTTGAAATCATATTCCTATGCATTGCCTGATATACACATTTCTAAGGCCGAAACATAATCTGCGACTCCTCCCCTCTGAAAAAAGTTAATATATAATTTTCAATCTAATAGTTTACTTTTGAAATATATAAGCACTTAATGCAATATTTGCAATCTTTGAATCACGTTACATTTTTAATTCAAAATTAGACAACTTATGGAATAAAATATTATGCCTATAAAAATACTCCATTTCTTTCAATCGTTCGAAATAACTAATAGAACTTCGTTCGCGTTTTTATCCGTGAATAGGTTTGAAAGGTCAGTAAAGTGGACGGATCTTTTTTAAATCTCTTTCAGTGCATACGAGTTCAAAAGCAGTGGCGAATCCGGGGAGGGGCTGCAGCCCCCCAGAGCTAGATCAGAATTCTTGATTTTATTTAAAATCACTACAACTGTTTGTTCCTAATTTCCCCTTTAAAAAATAATAAAAACGTGACAACATTGCTTTGTGGCTTGGCAGGATCGAAAATCCTCCTACTTTTCTAGTCGGTCCACTTGTGGCGGTAACGCGGTCGAAAACATTTTCTGGCTAGTTATTTCAGTGTATTTTTTTATTAAATTATTGAAATTTTTGTGGCGTTCTTTATGATTCTTATTGACAGGTGAGTAAAGTCTGTAAAGTTAAAGCGTTTTGGTTTACATAAGCCATGAGGTTTGGCATTCGTGCCGACGATACAAAATTTATATGACCTCCCCCCCCCCCTTCGCCAGACCCGAATTCTGGATTTGCCACTGTTCAAAGGCAAGAGACTATAAGGTCTACAAAAGACAAAAAATGTATCTCTCGACACATTTAACGTAACAAATGAAAAATTTTAAAAACATTTTATATAGTCTTTTGAAAATAACACTGAAAAATGTGTAAATATTTGGGTTTTATTTTTTCTGTGCATGCGCCATAGGCCATGACCTAGGTTGGCCCTATGGGAAATGTGGCCCTGTTCTTAATGTCCAAAACCGGTTCAAATTTGTAGACTTTGTGTACGCCACACAAGCCAAAAGGAGCGTCTACTCTTCTTGTGGACCGGGCGAATACCACGAGGTGTGAGCAGGCTCCTCCACTCGAGAGATGCTCCCCTCTCCCAGAATAAAACTGGCGACCGGAGCGACACTCGTCTTC
>BGPR01001786.1:168636-212099 GCA_013235015.1 Araneus ventricosus | reverse complement strand
GCACCCCCCCAAAAAAAGTCACTCATTATATCACTTGTATTTCTATAATCTTTTGCGGCATATCACTTGATATTTATGAAAATTTTTCATCACTCAAATATATCACTTGGTAGAGTTTTATGGAATCTCTTTTTGAGCCATCACACACGTCACTGTATCATGGAATTTTTTTTAAATCACTGTGCACATCACTCTTGGTAGAGCTTCATGGAATTTTGAGTCAGCTCAAATATCACTCTTGCAGAGCTTTATGGAATTTTTGAAACACCTTGGTGCATATCACTGCAGATACTTTATGAAAATTTTTTTGAGTCACTGCATATCATAGAGCTTTATGAATTTTTGAGTCACTCAACATATATCACTTGGTAGATTTTATGGAATTTCTTGAACTACTCCAGCATCACTTGGTGGTGGAGCTTATGAAATTTTTTTGTCATCAAATATACTGTTCTGGTAGAGCTTGTGTGGAATTTTTTTGTCACCAAGATATCACTCTGGTAGAGTTTTATGAATTTTTTTGAGCCTTTAACATATCACTTGGTAGAGCAGTGGAATTCTTGAATTGTTGTCTGATTTCAATGCTACCTCTTTGGCTCTTCATATTTCTAAGCAAAATTTGTAATCAGATAAACCTGGACATTGAAATGGCAGCAGTGTGTTAATCTGCTATGACTTGATATCTGTTAAACCAAAGTGAGTCAGTGGTAAGGCTCCTCTGCTTCAGGAGACGGAGGGTTTGTGCTGTTTGAAGCCTGCTTCCACCAAGATCCACTACAGGTTTTATGGGGCTTCAGTACTAAATCTGGATATACAAATGTCCTCTACTGGTGTAGTGTGTAGTTCTGAAGAGGGAGGTGCCATTAGTGTCCCTACCATCCGATAACCATTCAAAATTACATGTCCATGCCTGGCAACACGCAAAAAATGAGCTGTTAATATGACAAATAAATATGACATCTGCTAACCAATTGTTTATGCAATCTGTATATTCAAAAATGTGTGTATACTTTTGGGTATATCTGCATATATATTCATAGTTACACACCTAATGTTTCTTATTGTAACTTACTCTTAATTGTAATTTTTTATTTTTTAGGATGCTTAACAGTTTATCTTCTAGACTCCTTCCACAATACTACATTTGTAGCAATGTTTGCAATAGTCTCATCTTAGTCATGCATTTCAAAGAAATGAACTACTTGAAAATAGGTTGAAAAGAAGTGGCAGCTATTTCATCATTTATTTAGATTAAATGTCGTGGTCTTTGGTTATACTGGAGAACAAGAGACCCTAAATTATACTTCTGAATTACTTAACTTATTCATTTCTATTAGCAATAGGTTCATTGCTTAAAAAGTGTTGCAATAAAAATACTTAAAAAGAAAAGCAAGATGTTTTGATTGTTTAGAGGATGAAGCTAATTTATTGTCTTTATTTTAAAACATTGACTATATTTTTAATAATATGCTAAAGACAGGATATCTAGAAAATAAGTTCGATCATTTTAAAATAAATACAAAATGTAATGAACAAAAACACCTTATTTTTAACTGGAGTATGGTGCCTTGGAATAAATTTACACAACGTTCAGTTGATTCTGAGGATGTCATAATGTGGGTACTATATATTATATCATAATATAAATAATGAGGGCCTATATACAGAAAGGAAAGCTTTCTAAGTTTTCAACAGCATAAATATTGAAAAATCACTCCATCATGGTACTATTAAAAAATTGCCTCTCTTCATTCAAAGATTCTAACAAATTTGGATGTTTCAGCTAGATATGTGTACAGAGAAATGTTTACCATTGATTGAAAACAAAATAAAATAAAATATAATGGTGGCAGGAAATATTTTTTTATATATTTCTTTTATTCAAAATCCTCTTGGTAAATAACATCGTGAAGTATCTTTTCTTTCGCTATTTAGCTTAACAGTTTTCCTTGTAATTTACCAAAGCATCTCTGCTTGTCAAACGCTACAAAAAAATATCATCAAATTGTATCATCAAGATTGCAATAAATAATGATGCATTAGAAAGTTCAAACTCTATCATGTGCACGTATATACCACTGACGAATTTACTACTTTCTATTTAAAAAAAAATGGAAATTAATTTTGAAAGAGGATTAATATACTTCATAAGTTCTCGTGAACTGATCATAGTGAGATAAATTTTCTTTACTGGGTTTGTCAGCAAATTCTCATTTCATTATTTTAGATTATTACAATCTGGAATTAGAATACAATTACTTTTTAAATTACTTTTAAATGTAGGTGCTCAACATTGAAATAATGTTACACATCTTGTGCTATGTTAATTCTATTGTTGGTGATTTGACATGTCTGATCTTCAACAGAGATGTGATCTTGCCATTATATTAGTATTGAAGAGAGAAGATGTTGTAGAAGAATATTTTGAGCCAAAGTGTATAAATATTTTGGAATATACTTAAGAGATACACTGATGTATTGGATTTGTTTAAATAATTGATACCATCATGAAACATCAGCATTGCATCTTCCCAACACGATATCTCCCCCAAGTTGCAAATGATTCAAACTAAACTGTGCAATTTCTAGCAGCCATGAGTTACCCACAACAGAACTTACTCTCTGATAACTAAGCGTAAGCCGCACTTAAAATATGCTAAACCATATAATAAATTCAGCTAATTCATTATCTTGTAAACTGTAATATGAAAGATTAACTTATTTTAATAAATTCAATTTGTAAAATATCTTTTCTAATCATAGGCAATTATAAAAAATCAAGATATGGAATATAAAATTTACTGTGGACGAAATATTTTAAGATGCACTAAATTTGTAAATTGGTGATGGAGTTATAAATAAGGTATTTGAAGCTAAAAAATCTATAAATGCATTAATTCTTAAATGAATCTTTAAAACCCACTCTAATTTTATCACCTGATAATGTATTGTGCCAATATTTTTTTTTAATTTTCTGTATTGACCTTATAGGGTTTATAAAGGAAATGAATGAGCCATGAAATCTCTTAAACTTCTGTCTTTAACTTTTCTGTGTCACTCTATTAGTTATAATATGCTGAGACAAATGTAATAGCATAACTGTGGATGAGCAAAGAAAATTATATACTGTATAAAGTTTGTATCTAGATTTCAAGATACAATTTGAATCTTATCATCATTATCAAGTATTTTGGTGGCTACCTTGAATTTTACATAATCTAGAGCTAAATATATATTTAACTGTTTTCATTTTTTACAGAATTAAGTGTTTGAAATCTTTTCATCACTTTTTTTTTTCCTTCTTAAAAAAGAGTTCTAGCTTACTTTAATGAAGGAGAGGATAAGTAGCTAACACTTCCTGGTAAGTGAGAAACTACGCTTAATATTACTGTGATATTATAAAGATGAAAATATAAAAATAATTATATAACAACTCATATATATTTTATATATAAAATTTAAGGAATATATAAGTTATAAGATTTTAATTAACCTTACAACTTTTTAGAAGATATATTACTTTTTTTTTTCGAAAGGATTTTAATGAAATGTTTTCAAAGTGAGAACCACTGAGGTAGATAAGCAACAGCTTAACCTAGTCACAAAGATGCCACAAGTTCAAGAGGGTTTCTTTAATGCTTGCAAACGAGTCGCTAGGTACCTTGGCTATGTCTCTGACTTTTTCTTGCATAACTACCTTTTCATCCGACTCCAAAGAAAGAAATCACATGGATCTAGATCTGGTAAATAAGGTGACAATGCAATGTACCCAGGATAATCGTTTAGGTAATTTGATAGGCGATAACCTGGGTTCCAAACACACCGTTAATGGTGTCAAAAAACACTGTCTGAGCCTTATGGTGTGGTATTTTCGCCGCCATAAATGCCAATTTTAATAATAAAATATACATCTTCAGTTGAATGGACATTTGGGAGATTTTTCAAAATGAGTGTGGAATTATGAATGTGAAACAAATTTTACGCCATCTAGTGAGACTCTGAGAAGTTATTTCAGGTAAAAGTTGTATACTTAAAAAAGCTACTCCTGCAATGGTGTACAATTTTGTTTCCTGTCATCTATTTGTAAAAGAATAATAAAACTTTTCATTAATAGAACAATATTGAGGATATATGACATTCATGCTTTTGTAAATTTATATCAGCTATTATATAATCCTTGAAGTATCATATAAATTATTACCGTATATTATGAATGTCTGATAAACTGAAAAATAGTATTTTACTTCATACCCCTACAGTACTCTGAACGATTTCAATAATTGGAAAATATGGTCCATTATGCATTTTGAACAGAGTTCCTGACTTTATTGAGGAAAAAATTCATGACTTTAAGGAACTTTTCAAAAATCAAGACTATAAAATTATATTATTTTAAATACAAAAAATGCAAATGATAAACTTAAATCAACTAACGACCATTTGGTATTTATTTTGAAATAAGGAAAATGAAACGGATTCTTACAATCTAATGATAAACTGTGTACTAAGTATTTCATTCTACTCTACCTTTCTAAATTTGAGTTATCACTTAATACTAGAACACATAGACTTCCTGATCTACATTAAATAATTACATTTGAAAGATTTCCACAGAGGACATTGGTTATTGCATTTCTGCAAATAAAAATTTATGTCTAAATATATCAGTTACTTTAAAAAATACATTAGGTAATTGCAGGACTAATATTTATCGACAGAGAAATACCCTCAGTAGCTTTTTGCTGTACTGTCAAATTGTTGCGTTTGAATATTGAAGGAGAAAATATCGATGATCGATAGCATCTCAAAATAAACGCCTGCTTTCTGTAGATAGGAATCGCTGAAGACAAACCAAGTCACAAACTGTCCCAAAAAATATAGAATGTGGAGCATTTGGTTTTTTTTCAAGACCTAACGAAAATCAAAGGGCATCTTTCCAAGCGTCTTCTGTGTAAGGCAAAATGAAATCAAGGAGCTGGAACCTGTTGTATTTTAATTGCAATTTTGAAGGCAAATGGAAAACAATGTTTCCATTTGTTTTAGGAATTTTAATTAATTCAAACTATATGCATTTTTGTAATCTAGTAAAAAATTTATTTGACTATTAATTTATTGAATAAGTTTTGATGGAAACAGATCACTTTAGGCCTGAAAGTAACATCTACAACCAAAGGTTTTTTATAGCAATGAAATTTCAGAAAACAAGGGGACAATATCTAAAACTTTAAATTATAGCCTTTGAATAGTTCCAATAACTTAACTCAGTTTCAGGAAGAAAAAAAAAAACCTTGGAACTAATTTCTTAATTATCATCCCAAAAAAGTGTACAATTCAATATAATTAAATTCTGAAATACATGCAAGTAAATCTTTTTTTTACCAATTCAAACATACTTGTAACGATTTTATAATAACATTTGTACATCTTCTGGTAAAAGTATCAGGTCTTACATCAAGTTTTATAATTGTTTTGAATAAAGAAAAATATCCCATATCCCTTGGCTACACAATTTTTGAGGAAATTGTTACTCCCAAAGTAATGTAATGATTATTTTAAACTAAAGCACATCAGATATACCATCATTTTAAAAGATAAGGTAAAACGTAATCTATTGTTATTATTATTAACCTACTAAAATGTGCTTTAGTCAGGGTAGCTAAGGAACTGCAAAAATCTTTCCCTGACTAAACAATACCACTTAATGCAAACTAATCACATAGCTCTGATTTTCTCCCTTACTCCAGAATCACTATGTGTAACATACAGTATTAAAAAACACTTTCTTATAAGTTTTTATTTACATGGAAAATGTATTTTATGAAATCAATTTTAAAAAATGGAATGGGCATCCTAAAAAATCTATTAAAACAGACATTCAGATATGACAGGGCCTTGGAAAACACAATAAAGTTGAACTCATAAATTAATGAACTGCTTGCCATAAATACCAAGTAGCTAAAATATGTACACATGAATTGAATAATAAAACATAAATAAAATTCTGATACAAAAGTTGAGATATTAAAATATTGTAGAATCTATCATACATAAGAAAATTAAGAATGATAAACTGATGCCAAAAAAGCTTGAACGTGTTTCGCTGAAATGTCATGTCTGTATATTTACATTTTATATGTAAAAATACTGAAATTTAAACAAAAAATACTTTAAAACTGTATGGGTGAATCTAAGAAAGATTAAACCATTTTGTAAATATTGCTAAATTCATAAGCACAGTAAATATATATAATTTTGCTCAAACTTTAAAATAGAAGTTCATTAACCACTCAGGCTCTTTTCACGAGTACTGAATATGTTGTATAAATATAAAAATAGTATAATTATATATCTAATATATATTCTAGAGTAAAGATTTAAACAAGAGAAAACTAAGCAAAATATTATTTCAAATCTTATTCTCTCCTCTCTTACAAAACCCATAAGAAATTCCATGACTATCGAATCAAAATTTATGAATACAAGTTTTAAAAAATCGTTTTATTCTACAATAATGCTAGATATAAGATATTTAATTTATAGATAATAACCTATGCAACAAATAACTATTAATTTCTCCTGATTTTTAGATATTTTACGAATTTCCTCACTTTCCAGATGGATAAAATTCCCTTGATTTCTGGTTCTGTCGCCACCTGTTAATGGACCTCTTAATTTGAACTGTGGCGGATGACAACTGAGTTAGCAAACCCACCTACTCCCACTCAGCATACCAGCATTTGGATGTCTGACCAATGATGATATAGATTAATATGTATCAGGCTCTCATATATATAATTGGTCTTGAAACACAATCCTTTTCAACACCTCAAAATCGCTACAGACAATCTTACAATTTGTTTTCAAACTTTTTCCCTCATATTGTTTATGGAAAGAAAGTTAAAAGAGAGATGGAAAAGATTTTAACTGCAATAAAATATATTAAATGAATTATATAGTATTTTTTAGTAGGCTGTCTATCCTATAAATTCAAGTATGGGACCTCCAGTGCACCCCAAAAAATCCTCTGTGTGACTTTGTTATAAATTTTTGTAGGACACAGAAGATGATTTTATAAGTGTAGTATATTAATAATTTTAAAAAAAATGATAAAGAATTTATACTTTCAAGACTGTATTTTGCCGACCAAAGTTTGGTGATGGATCTATGGAATATACATGCATTTTGGGTAAAGCAATGATAGAAAATCTCTAATTACCTTAGGTTTAAAGAACATTTTACAGCAACTTTTTTTTTTTTTTTAATGAATGACAAATAGAAGCTGACAAAAGTCCAGTTAAAGTTCTGAGGAAAATTTCTGCATACACATCAGATGTAAATACATTTGTAGGTGATGCTCATGGAATATAAACTTTGAAAACAATGGCCACTAAAAAACTGTAGAGGAAGAATATGTAAAGTGATAAAAAAATGCATATCTAGAGAACAATGAACAGGCAGAACATTTTGAACAGACAATGGCATTCAAAGGGTACAAGGGTTTCTGGTTTATAAGCAAAAAAATTATATCACAGATTATACTATACTAATGTTTTCTACAGAGAATTTCAGAAGTAGACATTACTAGAGCAATAAAATCAACTGCCATTTGATGAAAAATTAGAACTTTATAATCACCATCTGTAAACTCTCAAAGTATCTTTCCCAAATAATCACGCATCCTCAGTGAGATTGTTCTTTTGCCATGATTTCTAGTTTTAATCGATTGATAATATTTGAAGCACTTTTTTGACTGGTTGATGATGCAATTTAATTGATTAATTAATCTATAAGGTTATCCACTTTATAGACCTCTTACTATCAAAATCTCACTAAATAGTTGTTATCATCTCATCGACACCGACCAGTCCTTACTAACGATTCCATTCTGAATCTTATTGAACAAAGCAATGAACCAGAAATCCTGAATTGCATCTTTATCGTAATACTTTCTAGATAATTTATTTAGATCCCAAATACTCATTAGAATTTTCCTTCCATAGATCGAACTGAGCATTTCTTTAATTATGTGAATCCATCTGTTAGCTAGGCTTTATTTTATGTCCTCCTTAAATGATCACTTTCGTCTGCTTTATTTTAAAGTTGATCTTTTTGTTATGTTTTACTCTGAGTTGCTTTTTAATTTATCTTTATTTCATTTGAGAAATAATTAGAAGACTGAAGCATGAGAGAAATTGACTTGAGATTTAATTTGGATTCATTACTTTGTAACTTTTGTCACTGTCTTTGAGGAAGACATTTGTTCTTTCATTTTAGAGGCAGATTAACTTGGTTCTAAAATCCAAGCTGTTACTACTTCCAATAAATTGTCTCCTCAATTTAGTATTTTATAACTGATTCATTATAGAGACATTTCCAAAAGGTAACCATACAGTCGGCAGTTCAATTTTAGTTGGTGCCCATCCAACGTTATTTTCTATTGATACAAATGAGCCTACCGCAGTGTTGAGAGAAATGGACTGTAATCATTTCTACTCGGGCGCTTTTCTTGCATCGACAGCTTTCAGATGTTTCATCATAAAACTAATTTCTTTGAAACTTTCAGTGTTTTGGTTCATGTGCTATGGATGTTACTGCGGTTTGTCCACTCTCGCCTTCAAATGGAAAGCTAAAGAAGCTGACAGAAGTGCATTTGTTCGGTTGACTATTAATGAAGAATAAGCGTCGAATGATTTCTTTGATATGACCGTTTTATCAATTTGCTTTTCCTCAAACCATAGCTTGATGTAAAATACCCACTAGATGACTTCCACCACTTTTTATGAAAGGTTGTCGCATCATCGCCAATAAATACTACTCTCGTGAGGCCTGCAAGATTCCTTCGGTAAACCTTGAAATTCCATAAACCACATTCTCAGGGTGTCTTTGCTGACCATTGATCTGCGCGCCAGAGAATGGAACTTGTGATAACCTTTAGAGTAGTCACGAAGAACGTACGCAAAGAAGCTCAAGGCCACTGGTTCAAGTAATGATTAGAATCGTCACTGCACTGTGGGCTGAAGGGTCATCCAGACGAGGGAAAAGAAGCTTTTCTGGCCAAAGCTTCCTTTACCCACGACTTCCACAGTTCTTCTACAGAATCCCCAGTGGGTCTGTTCATTGCCACCGCGAGACCCTAGTAGCAGACAAGAAATGGTTTTAAACTTATAAAATGGCCATGTAATGGGCCTAAAAGTATGACCAAAGATCTAAGCTAAGCAATTTTAATCATCATAATAGTTCATTCGTATTTGCCGCCATTTGGCGTGGCACCATTCATTATAGAACCATATTTTGAAACTATAACTGACATCCGAAGTTACTTTTCGTGTCTTTGAATTGATTTCATAATTTCACATTAAAGGTATAAAAGCATGCAACAATAACATGTTATTTAAATGAATCCTTCTAAGTAAATTACAGCTGAAGTATAAATGCGGTACCCTAAAATAATAAGTGAATCTGAATCTTCTATATTTTCTATCCTATTTTAGCCTTTCTAATCTTACTCATGAATTTCTCCTATGCAGAAATTTCCCACTCTTGGGTCTGAAAGTCTATCTATCATAATTTGAATCAATAAACTCAAAACAGCTAATTTAAACTTGAATGTGTAAAAAATGAAAGATTTAATTCACTGCTGTTGAACTGCTGGTTTCTGTAAGTTGGGGTATACTAGATGGCTATGAAAACTGTGATAAAATTTCCCTGATTCACCACTAAAATTTAAAATATTTCCCTGATTTACGGCTACTAATTATATTAGATTCCTGGCTTTCTCTTGGTTAGTTGTGAATCACTGTATGTGTAATAATATACTTTATTAAAAACTGAACCAGTTATTTAATATGAAAAAATAAGATTTTAAGGAAATCGAATTCTTTAAAAAATGGAATGAATATCTTAAAAAAAATCTATTTAAAATAGTATATTAGATTTCTATATAAAAAAATATTGGAAATTTTAACAAAATAATTTTGCTTCTAAAACTGCAAGAATTCCTAAGAAATATGGAAACTTAATCTTGCACACATGTTAAATTATGTCAACAGTAAATTTGATCATTACTATTATACATAATGCTATGATCTTGCTCAAACTTAAAAATAGTTCAATAATTAATTAGGCTCGGCATGAATACTAGAATAATATGTTGCAGCATATACATATAAAATAGTATAATTATATTTATCTTAATAATATATTCTTGAAGCAAAGATTTAAAACAAGAGAACCGCTACACATTACTCCGCCTGTATTCTTTAACAAATTAATTGCTCTTAACTTGCTTTATAAATGAACAGTTGTTTTTTTAATCAAATGATATTACAAATAGCGACAGTAAAATAAGATAATAATTTGTTATATGATAATAACTCTATGAACAGGTGTTAGTCTATTGCTTTCCTATTTGCACTTAGAAAGCAAAAAATTGGGAAATATAATCAATTAGTTGATTCTAAATTGAAATATCAATTATTAAAATGCTAATAAAAATTCCCCTTGCCTTTCCCAGATCACAAAATTTCCACTTTTTTTCCTTTCTGTCACTCTGTTCTGCATACACACTAAAAAGCCTCTTTGTCCTTAACTGTCAAGAAATAAAATGCCTACTTTAAAACACATGCAGTTAAAATAGAGTAAAATTAACTACAAAATCTAGCAAATACATTCTGAAAAATTGAAGATGCTTTATATAACTCAGCATAATGGAAGGAAGGAGAGGGACCTTTAAAACTTCAAGTTCTTTAATATTTATATATATATTGGAGCATAAAAGTATTCACCAAAAATATTTTGCTATCTAACTAAATCTCACGTAACTGTAATAACTGAATGAAAATTAAAATATTTGTTCCAGTTAAAATCTTCTGATATTAACCTAGATTCAAAATGTGTAAGAAATCAGTGAATTTTAGAAAAAAGAAATAAAAAATGAATCAAATTTTTAAAATTATTTATTTCCAAATATAAATCCCTTAATGAACTGTTTTAATTATCACACATGTATTTCACAATGTTATTTTCATTTTCCTAAATTTGCACTCTCTTTAGTTAACATAATACAGTGATTTTCAAAGAATTTATATATTTAGAAAAGGCAAATTGATTTTTTGCTTGGAAATTAGGGAAAAGTGAACTAAATACACAAACACATAAATAAATTAGAAAAATAAGACAGTAGTTCTCATAATGATTTTGAAATATCGATAAAAAGAGATACTATTATGGTGGCTCCCAAATTCTTACTGATCATAAATAAATTACTTTTGAAATAAACTTGTATTCAAAAAATACGCAACTAAGGAATTAAAAAGTAAATAAATACAATGTATGTCCTATTTATGATATTTTGTACTATCATCTTGGATGAAAAAACAAATCATTGATAGTTATCAAAATATAAAGTACTTTTACAATGGCAAATTATTTTACTGGTATCTTCTTATGAAGTTCGGTTGATTTTAAAAATCTATGAAATGCAATGGTGATGGCAGCCGTTTTCAATGTTAGTTGCTATATTTACATTTAATGAAATGATTTGATATGGCAAAAAAAGTTTAAAAAACTGTATCACACCCGGCGGCATATAAATAATGAGCTGTACAAATAGGAACATTAAACATTTGAGTTTGGTCTTTACAAAAAATACAACTTAATAAATAGAGTGATTTTTTAACACGAAAACCTGTTGTTTGAGACTTTAAAACAATATATATAAAAAATTAAGGGTCGCATTATACGTTGCCATGGAATTGGTTTTGGATGGCTGTTAACTACGAACTGCCCTGGCTGTTAATTCGATTGCATTGATTCTGTCATCATTCTTAATCGCTGTTACCTCTCCTGATACTGAACAGTTCGCACTGCTCTGGAAAGCTATGCAATACTACCAGATTTCTGCTGGCTTTCTGCTAAGCTGCAGTTAAGGGCACATACCTGGATGCAAATGAAGGGTCTAAGTGGACATTTTGTGGCTGGTGAGTTCTCGCTTACTCTTGTTCAGCTTCAGAACTCGAATACACTGTTGATTCTTGATGTTGTTTTGAGACTCTAGTTCGGAGTTCTCCCTATGAAAGGAAGATTTGCATTTGAGCTTCCCCAATCATTAGAGTTTCTCTCTACTTTAAAGCTCTACACTTGATTCTTCCACGTTACCGCTGTGAGCTTGAACCTGAATCTCTATAATCGGCTCTCGTTTCTAATTGCAGAGTCTTGAAACGCAGAAGCGAGGTCTCGTCCTCTTTCAAGGTCACCATCCATTCTCTGTGAAGAGGGTCGCGACCTATGCAAAGATGTGCGAAAAGGATCATGTAAGAGATTTCATGCATAAATTGGCATCTTCGAAGGATACTGCATGAGTCGTGGGTTGATCTGATAGAAGTATACTTTTGTTGATCCTGGCCTCATTACTTTGCAATACTCTGGGAGGCATCTTCTATTATCTTTTGGAGCCTGATTCATTCTGAAGTCTCCTACTCCGCCATTATTTGTGGAATAACTGAGTGGCTACTATATTAAATCTGAGGGTTATCTCCTCACTGTCAGAGGTTCCTTCTTCCTTTGTCCTTTCTACTATTTCCTCTCTTGGAGGTTTTTTCACCGCTTTTCCTGAAGAAGTATGTATTTCTACTACTCATTTGATAAAGAAGCCTCAGAAAAAATATAAAAACCATTAAATTTTAGCGGTACATTTTATAAATAGATACTATTTAACAACTTAGAAAATCGAATTCATCGCGGGTGTTTAATGGGTAACTATTCTTTCATTTAAGAAATTTCCTGGCCAATTTTGACGGTTTAATAGATATATGTGCAAGCAGAGAAATGTCAATTACTGGTTGAAAGAAATAAAATACATATAATGTATGATGGAATTTTTTTTTATTTTATATATTGTTTTATCTAAAAACCTCTTACAAATAAATATTCTGTAATGAAGTATTTTTCATTGTTTAATAATCTTTCCTTAGCACTTCTAGATGTCTAATCAAACAAAGCACTTCTCCGCTTGTCAAATCTACAAAAAATATTATCAAATTATATCATGATTGCAATAAATAATTGTTTAATAGGTATCCAAACTTATGGCATACATATAATATACCACTGACGTGGGATTTTACTACTTTCTATTAAAAACGGAAATTAATTTTGAGATATATAGATTAAAATAATTTGTAAAATTTTTCGGAAATTATTGATCAAATATGAAGCAGATAAATTTTATTCAACTAACAGCAAATTTGTTTCAATTTATTCTCGAGCTATTAAATCTTAAACAGACAATTACTTTTAAATTATTGGAAATTTAGGTTCTCTAACAATGAAATAATGCTGTTTGTCTCATATGCTATGGCGCTAATTTTATTGTTACTGACAAAATAGATGCTACTTCAGATCAGCGTAGAGACAGATCTGCTTGGACTATTATATTGCATAATATTATTTAATAACTAAAGCAAGGTTCAAATACCAAAAAAATATTTTATATTGCCTATTGCATGATTGAATGCAGAGCAAAAGAATGCAAGAAAAAAAAATCTTCAAGCAATGGATTGCAACTTACTTAACATTTGTCATGGACTTTGGTTATATAATTTTTTATGTCAAAAAATATTTAAACATAATAGAACTCAGAAATATGAACCATTCGGGTTGCCCTCTGTTCAGATTCTGGGAAATCTAAAGTAAAGAATACTCAATATACCTGGGTACTAAAACGCTTTAGTGGAATTGACTCTGTGTGATCTGTGAAGAGTGCAGAAAGAGCACGCTGCCATTCAAGCTTGGTATGAAATGGAAACAGTTTGATGGTAAAAAGAAGATATCTGATCTTTGTTTTACTAATTAAGGTGCTATATTCATTCTTAAAGACCAATCTAAATACTTTTAAACTATGAGTAAAATATTTAGCTTTGTATTTCCTGATTCAGAATTGTTTATTCCTCCATTTTTTCAGTAAAATTTTTCAGAAAAATTAAAAAGATACCCGACTGTCCTAAATTTCGATCTCAAGGTTCCTTTCATATATTAGTAATAAGGATGATGTAACTTTCTTTCTCAATGAATTTGTTCACCACGAAAATCTTAAGAATAGGCTATATAAATAAAGATGAAAATATTATGTAAGAAATAAAATACAAGCCACCGAAAGTGAAGGTTTTAAAGCTTCTTTCTGATGAACTGAAGAGCCTTTTAGATGACTGAGTCTCTTTGATTTTTTTCTATCCTAGAAAATTTCCAATTCTCATTTGTAATTAAAATGCTAAATCTGGCAACCATATAAAAAAAGAATGTGCAAAATTTATTTCCCTTGATAATAAATATATTTATAATTTTTCACTGTAGCTAAAATTAATCTCTTATTAATTGTATTTTAAAAAAGCATATTAATCAAATCTTGTCAAGGCTTATCAGTATTTCCGGTATAGTATTTTAGGAGTGGAATAGCATTTAGGAAGGGGTAAGAAGGAAAAATTAATTATGAATTACACAATATGTAATGATTTGGTTGTAAAAAGTTTTAAAATTCAATCTTTCATCTACAGACTTAAAGTTAGACAACTGTAATATGTGCCACTTCCCATGGCAATAAATATCTATGTCAAAACTACAGCAAATGTAAAAAGCACTTATCACCCTCTCAAACAGAAAACTTTTATCTTTAAAAAAAAATTATTTATGGAAAAATTTTTAATACACCTACCTGCACTAGTAAACTTACTATATGATAACGTATATTGAACTTCGAAACTAGAATTTGCATGTGTGCCTAGAAGATCTCAACCTCTGCCCTAGATGTCTGGAAGGATGAAAACTGCCTGAGTGGCGAAGCCCCAATGCCACACCCGCTTCCTGAGGCTGCTGAATCTGCTCTCACCAAAAAATTAAAAAATGACTATTTAGATCTCAAGGAAATATTAAGAGAACACAACATTCTTCCCACCTCAAAACCTTTATCTATATCATAAAGGCACGTTTATGTGTCACTACATGTCCGGTGAATTAATCTATCGACTTACAGCCGCTAGAAATTCCACAGGTAATGTAATGGCTACCGAAATGTACCCCGGGTCGTAAATTTTAAATTTTGAATCGAAAATATTTTTGATTAATGTTTTAAAGCATTTTGACATCTTTTCAAAATTACTCTCAACAGAATGGTTTCAATAATCGAACAATGATGATAGACCATCGAGAGCACGCATTTCCTGCTCTAATGAAGGGTTTCTTTGAATTCTCTAACGAATTTACTGAATTTTTGAGAATTCCTTTTAAAAGAAATTGCCTAACATCTAAAATGTATATTTTTGTTTTGGAATTTGTTCCATCCGACTTTCTTAATAATATTTCTAAATTATTTTCAGCTTTATAACTAGAACGGTTCTACAGATTGAAAACAAACGTTAAAAAAGATCTTCTTCCGTATAAATTAATTTTTCTGGCTGAGGAGCATTTTTCCTAACTGAGTTCCTGCACACCTTTAAATTGATGCCAATCTTTATTTTACAATGCTTTAGGATGCATGCTTGTGACCTTCACCTGAATGAATTACTTCTGATTATTATTTTCGACTTGACTTAATTTTGGTTTACATATAATAATCATTTTCACGCCCATCTTTGTAATATTGTTTTGGATTGTTAATGTGATTTGCATTGTATTTTAAAAAAAAAAAAAATAAGCAGAAAATTCAAAAAAATGTGTATCTTTGTTTTATTTTGTTTTCAAAAAACTTTTTCAAGGTCATTGTGGGTATGGCTTTCTTTTTTTTTTTTTTTTTTGACTATTGAAGTCCTGATTCCACTTATAACGCTAAAGGTATCTTCATAGTAGTTGGTATATACAAGATCATATCTATTCATCACTAAAGCAAACTTTTATGAAATGTATGTTTTATACCTTGAAGGGGAAAATAGAGTTATGCATAGAATTTAGAATGGGTATGGGGTGAGTTTCTGGGTTTTGTTTATTTATATACTTGAAATGACTCATAACTACCTTCAACTCTCTGGGTGGTACTAAGTCAATAGGAATCTTCAAAATTTTATTTGAGTTATTTGGGTACTAAGAGTCCTACTGTGGAAACCACCATAAGCAAGCCTTGTTATCACCTTTTCGGCAGTTAAATTTTTTAACTAAACAATTTAGTTAATTACAATCATTCTGATTAGAATTCTAGCCATTTAAAAGCTTTTTTTTTAACTGATTTAAAAAAGATAGAATTTCACAAATCTTAGCACAGAATTCAAAGCCAGGTAACAAAAGAAAAAAACTTATTTAGTTGGCGCTCACAGTATCATCCAAAACAGATTTCACATTGTTTAAATCATAGAGGGTTACCAGGAAAACTATAATCCAAAATAAATAAACCAGAAAACTCATCCAGCAGATGGTTGAGGGGAATATCTATGAACTGGGGATTATAGTCTTGTAGGGGGAAACAAAATATTAAGGGCATTTAATTAGATTTATGTCAAATTGGCAAAAGGTGACAAAAAAATAATATCCTTCCAGGCACTACTTACTGCTATGCCACTGAGAGGTAAATATATATTTTCCCAAACTTCTTAAAAGATGAAAAATAAACAACCAGAAAACTTGTCCATGGTAATGGAAGGAAGGGAATCGGTTGAGCTGGGATTATGTCTTTGTAGGGGAAACACAAAATACAAGCACTTACTTATTTAGGTCTGAAAAGTCAAATTGGCAAGGTGACAAAAAAATATTATCCTTCCAGGAAATTACTTACTTCGCTTATGCTAACAGAGTGTGTTGGTATATTTTCCCCAAAACTCAGTGATGAAAAATAAACAAACCAGAAAAATTGTTGTCCTGGTAATGGGAAGGAAGGGTCCAAGAGCTTGGGATTATAGTCTCTTTGTAGGGGGAGAAATACACCACAAGGGTATTTTACTTAGATTTGTGTCAGTCTGGATGCTGGGTGATAAAATAATATCCTTCCAGGTAACATTGCTTATGCCACTGTTATATTTTTCCCTCAAACTCTCTAAAGATGAAAATAACAAACCATAGAAAACTTGTCCATGGTAATGAAGGAATAACTTTATGAGCCAGATTATAGTCTTGTAGGAACAAAATACAAGTGCATCGATTTAGGTTTGAAGTTTCTTCAAATTGATAAAGCAAGACAAAAAATAATATCCTTCCGAACATTTATTTCATTAACGAGATGTGTTAGATTTTCCCCAAAATCTCTAAAAAGATATACCAAAACAAATAAACTGAAAACTTGTCCATAGAATGGAAGGAAGTGGAACTCTCAAGGAGTCGATTATGTCTTTGTAGGGAACAAAATACAGGCATTTACTTTAGATTTAAGTCAATTAAAAAGGGGTGATAAAAATAACATCCTTCCAGGCATTCATTTATTCCTGCCATGCCACCGAGAGCTTGTTACATTTTTCCTCAAAACTTTAAAAGATGAAATAAAAATGAGTATTTTGTTCAATTTTTATTCTTACTATAGATAATACCTCAAAACAATATGTATAATTAATAGCATATACAATTTCATTTTATATCTGAACTTGGGGGGGACTTTCCTGCATCTTTTATGAACTAATCTAAATATTCAATTAAAAACTTAATTCATTCATTATCCTCATATCTAGAAAAATAATCATAAAATCATCCCTTTC
The DNA here is from genome assembly GCA_013235015.1 of Araneus ventricosus. Classification (NCBI taxonomy): domain Eukaryota; kingdom Metazoa; phylum Arthropoda; class Arachnida; order Araneae; family Araneidae; genus Araneus; species Araneus ventricosus. The sequence goes on along the minus strand of BGPR01001786.1, from coordinate 194,436 downwards.
TAAACAAATATTTAGACCTGTGAAGTTATTATAACACAAGGGATACACGCCTTCCAATTGAGAAAAATCTACTACTGAGTATAAAAAAGCTACAGAATGAAAGATTATAAATTCCCTTTCAGGCCTTGATATTTGAAATCTTAAGGATTCACCTGGCCAGTAAATAATACTTGGTTTTAGAATGCTATATATGATAATTGAAAGATACAAAGCAATTGATAAATTTACATTTCCTAATCTATCAGCTTTGTATACTATAAAGCACCTTCAACAGTTAGAATTCTCTAAATGGAAATGCCATTTGATCGGCTGAGGGTGGTTAATCAAGTTTGAAGAGAACACATTCTGGTAATAATAGGTATTCCATTCCATTTCGAAACCATGCTTTGAAGGCGAAATGATATTTGTCTGTGACCTTACTAACCAAAAAACTGAATCACTGAATCTTTCTTAGTTCCATATCTGGTCAGAGGATAATAATTTATCCACTGTCAAGATTTTAACCAAATAATACTGCCTGCATCAAGAAATCTTCAAAGAGTAATAACACTTTAAATCAACGGCACGTGAGGCACCTTTCAAATAAACATCAGTATATTTCACTGGTAAAATGCATCCCCCCTTGCATTACGAAGAAATTAATTCAAACAAATAACTGAGATCGGCAAATGGTTTGAACTTACATAAAGAAGTTTTTTTACACAAGCAGTTGAAAAAAGGATTTTGGGGCAAGCAGTGCTAGTTCATATATGTCTCTTAGAACAGACTTATGAATCCTTATTCTACTCTTTAATGTATAGATTTAAAAATAAAGCAAAATAGTGTTGTCTTGATGATAGGCACATTACTTCATCCAATTGCTTTTGAACTGCAAGTATGTTGTTGATAAGTTTACTACAGATCAAAGGCTGCTTTTAGATTTTATTATTATAAGTTCAAATATGAACAAAGGTCTGACTTACAAGCAAGGCACGATAGTTTGTATATGATAATTCAAATGCCTGGGCTCCCAAGACCCCAAGAGATTAGAATGAAAATAATATATTGAATTACTACAGAATTTTATGAACTGTCAGAATAATTCAGCCATTTTAGTCAAACGAAAGTAGCACACAAAATGATCGGAATAACAATGAAAACAAGAAAACCTAAGTTATCCTGTAAAACCAGATATATTTTGTTAGATCACTGAATTTTTCTGTATTAAGGTATTTCAATAAATATGTTTATAAGGAGGAAATGGGCTATTTGTTGAGTTCTACAATAATTTCGCCTTTTGTTATGACTAGAAACTCTTGATACGCCGAGTAGGAAGCACAAGAGATTCTGCTGTAACTAATGAGTAAAACTGAAATAAAAAAAATTATAAACTTTCTAAAACGAGATTTGAAAATTGCTGAAGCAAGTTCTTATAAGAACTAATTCTGCTACTTTATGATTCAACTCCTTATTCCCTCAAGCAATGTTTGGATTGTTTACTAACAGAACTGAAAAGAAACTTGTTGCAAGTGCTATATTTCACCTGCTGATTTTGATCGTATCTTTCAAGATATTTTGGCTTATTAAGATTAAAATATACTCCAGGTAGCATAGAAGCAGTTATCTATAAATGCTCTGTCCTAAAATAATGTAAGTAAATAAAAATTAAGAGAGTTTTATTTGATGTAGGGGTCGACGAGGTGTTGAAATAATTTTTCTGATCACAATTAAAATGTATGTTAAATAAAAGCGAGGTGCCTTATATATCTTTATGATTTCCTTGAATAAATGGAAGATTCCTAGGAAGGGTGGGAAGGCTGCCTAATGCTTTATCCAACTGTGCATTCTATCAATCAGAAAAAATTATTTCAACCTCAGCTCATTTTCTATGAATAAAGTATGTATACTCCAAGCATTCTTTTCTCGATACAGCCCTCAAAATAAGGTTTCATGATTATGCTTGATTTGATCGATTCTAACATTTGGGGAGATAAAACTTATTTCCTTTTGATTGCTAAAGAAAATTTGTTAATTTTTTATGACCCTTTCAAAAATTCAAGGACTCTTCTTTAAGAACTTTTTTTTTTAAAAAATTCATGAATTTATAAAGTACCAAAATTGCTCAAAATTGCTAATTTTCATGATGCTACGCGAATCTTGTAATAGCCTATGTTTTAGTACTTCCTAAAATAAGAATAGACATGTATCATCTATAAATAATATAAATTTTATAACATTTCATATACTGATACTAATGGAAACAAAAGTAAAAAGAAGAATAAGAATACACTGATTATTTTTATCTTTTCTTTCTCTTTCATATTTTAACAGCCTGACCTCCGAATACTAGTTAATTTCATTAATATGTTCTTTCCAAACATCAGAATCTAATCAGATTGTCATGTAGATATATCTAAAAAAATGACGGAGGTGATATTTAATAAAAAATTACATTCATTTCATCCTTCTTTCCAAGCAATGCAACTAAATAAAGTCAACCCAAGACCTGAAATAAAATTACATCTAATTTTTTTTTAAATTTCTTTCCAGTCTTTTACCTCCCATATAATGAATAAAGGGGAAAATCTACAGCTTTATAACAATTTTTAATAATTGAAGACTTATCTAATATTATACAATAATGAAGTTTTGGAGATGTATGCTGCTGCTAACACCCGCTTTGTCTCCCTTAAATTGTTGATGGAAAAAAATTTGAAGAATAAAATCCTCAACTGAAACCAGGCAGTGGAGCTCCACCTTGCCACTTTCTAGTATCTTATTTTATGCACAATAAGTCTTAAATTTAAAAGAATGTTTGCCACTTTAACACCCTTTCAAAAGACGCATTTAAATATAATTATAATAATAGACGTACTTTACGAGTTGAATTCTAATTGAGAAGATAGATTTGCTTTTAATGTCAACAAGATAACCTTGTTTTGATAAAACCAGCCACCATGCGACACAAGCATAAAAAATTCCGCACCATATATGACATGGTATAAAACGCCAATTTCATGCATCTAAAACTGCTTAAACTGTGAGCCTGGGAAGCATTACTAAGTACTCACAGAATGATGAATTGAAATAGTTACTGAATACCCAAATCTTTTAGAGTATTCTCTATCACATGGATTGAAATCACAACCTTGATAATTTTGAAACTCTTGTTACACTCTTTTTACAGTGAATATGTCGACCATTTATTTTCAGGGGTCAATCCAGGTTTTTTTTCAGGGGGCCTATTTTGTGAAAATTATTTAGAAAAATAAAAATAGTTTTATAGGAAAATTTTAAAATCTTAATTTTATAGAAATGTACTTTGTATTTTTACATTTATTGATTGCAGCGTTTAATTGAACTAAATATATGTGACTTAATATATTGGGAAAAAAATACTCTATATATATATATTTTGAATGCCCAATCTAAAAAATCCTTTTAAAAAAGCAGATTAAAATAAGCTGTGCTTGGTGGAATTTGTGTTTCATGGGCCGCTTTATGAAGTGGACCTGTCAGGGGTCAGCTTTTATGTAGAGGGAATTTAAATGCAAACTGTCCCAATTCCAATTTTGATCACTTCCATATAGCTACTGATACCTAGGAATTTTATAAAGCAAACAATCATACATGCAATTAGAACTTTGTGATGAAGATGAATTTGGCTGAAGAAAATAAAATTGTACAATAGATTCTACCATTTAAATGTCATTATCTAAGTGTGTTAAATAATATTTTTAAATAAAACTATTAAAATAGGTGGGTTTAGGGTCATCATCGTAATATAGTTTTTAATATATATATTGAAAATACTCAGATAAAAACGATTTATTTTTCTGTTTACTAAGTGTCATCACCTTTTCGTTCTTGTTTTATTCAATAGTGGAGATAACAAATTATCTCTCGGATTGCTTTAAAAATATCAATAGACTTGCTCGCCTTGTCATTCATCAAGAAAAATTTTAAAAAATGAAGATAAAAAAATTACAAGGATTCTGAATGTTTCTAAGAATCAATAAAACAAATAAATAACACCAAAGCCACTTTGTGACTTCTCTGTTTGTATTTTATTTTAGAATTTTGAAAATAAGCCTCATATCTTTGCAAAACCTAGCTGAGATCGGTTATAATGTTACCATTAGTCTCTCTGACAGTTGATAAGTCCAATGAATGTCAATGATATCCTCTGTAATTCGTAAAAGAATATATTCGTTTATATATTGAAGTCTTCTCATAAACATTGATGAATTATTAACAGCTTCTTTTCATATTATTTGATTGAAAGCAAAATGAAGAGAGAAATCAGGTTTACTTTTACTGAATAAATGAAAAAGTTTTAAACGAACACTTTCTTCAGCTATTAAATCACAAGATTTTGAATCGCTGCTTTAAAAAAAAAAAATCAATTTGAAATAATTTATCACAAGGATAATAATACTTTTCAAAGAATTATAAAGGGTTAATAAACAATTTTAACCAAAATAATTTGATTTAGAAAACTTCTGAAAGAAACCTTATTTTAATATCCCAAGAAAATTGTCTATAAATATTAAAAGTAATCTCAGCAGTTATTATTCATTTCGAAATTTCATTTTTGTGACCTATTAAGAGTAAATCTAAAAAAAAAAAAAAACACGCAACATTTTATTTAAAAAAAAGTGATAGCTATAGATAATCAATGAGTTCAATTTCAGATGAACAAGAGGAATCATCAAAGGACCGAAAAAGCAGCAGGAATCAGCGCATTCGCTGGTCTCCAAAGAACTGGTTTTGAGGATATTTTGATTTGTAAGCAAACACGCTTACGATTGCTTTGCTTTCTGCTGTTAAAAAGATGTTGACATTAAAGTTATTAATCGAACCTTGAATTACTATTAAAAATAATCAAATAAACTGTGAATAAATAACAAAACATAAAGAAAACGCCGGAGTGTAAGGGAGGCAGTCCGCATGAATGTAATAAACCTGCAATGAATATCTGATATTCAGATGCCCTGACTGAATAAGTTTAAGATTTTCATGGCAAAGAAATTAATCTTACCCCTTTGAATTAAATTAACAAGAAATAGTATTCAAAGACACTCAAGAAATAAAATGATATTAAAATTAGGAAATTACACAGATGTCGTGACCAAGAATATGGATACATGCAATACACACCTATTGTGAAATTTATGCAAATAACGAACAGGCAAAAGTAAATACTATCTTTCATTTCATACTAATATCCGGGGAGAGCGGCTAAATATACGAGCATCCTCAGATGAAAGCTCTGTTCCTAAAAGAGAATTTTCAAAAATCCCTGTAGTCTCATCGATAGGGACGCTGTCAATACAGACATTTGATCAAAGGAAGGGAAACGAGCCATTTTTATAAATTGGCGTAGGTGTTTAGGAAAAGTTCAACAAGAGGATTCTGCAAGCATGGAAGCGATCCTGCCATTCTTTAATACTACCATGTTAAAGTTCGTGATTTTAATTCATACCCTGGCTGGGAAAACGAAATTGGAGTCAAGAAAGATCTAGAATACATTGCTTACTGAGCTTCAAGGATTCTTTTAAACATAATAATAGTATTGAACTAAGATTCTTTAAATACAATATTAGTACTGAACTAAGATTTTAAATATACATTAGAACTTAGCTAAAATCTTGGCGAGATCCTTCTCTACATATGCAATAATACAACAATACATATAAGCAGTAACTATAACTTATTTATAGCACTAAAATGCTTACCTACTTGTACACTAAGTAGATATTTTTAATAGCACATTTCTACATTAAAAAAATACATAAAAAGAAAAATTTAAGCATATAAGATATTATCTACTTTAATTTTATTGCACTTCCAGTTGCATCTATAGGAAAAACGATTTGAAGAAATTAAACAATAGTTTTACATACTCTAAATTGAATTCTTACATCTTATCACAAACCAGTGGCTTAACTTTAGAGGGCCATGGGGCTGCAGCCCCCCAGTAGAGCTAATCCAAAATTCTTTGATTTTACTTAAATCACTACAACTGTCATTCTAATTTTTTTTTTTAAAAAATAAGATAAAATATGACAACATTGTTTCTGGCTAGACAGGTCTGAAAATTCCTTTTCCTACTTTTCTAGCTTCTCATTCTCTTGTAGGTTGATGCAGCCAAAACATTTTTGTCTAGGTTGTTTCTAATATTTTCTATTGTTATTAAGGCATTGTGTTCTTCATGATTCTACTACCAGCTAGAGGCATGTAAAGTTAAAGCATTTTGGTTTATATAAGTTCCTATGAGGTTTGGCAAGGCCAATGTTTTATTACAAAAATTCTTGGTGACCTCAGCTCCCCACTCAATTTGATTCGCCACTGTGAATAAATGTTAAACTTTGTGTATTTAAATTACATGTTTACTTAGTTAAATTAACAACCTACTTGAAGCAAAAAAGACTGTTATTGAGTTGATAAATGTAATTTGAAATATCTAGGATAATTACGCAAGAATAATCCTCCTTTGAGTCAAAATACAACAATTTAACGCTGACTTGGATTAAAAGAGTAAAATGGAACACTGACTATCTAGAATCTAAAAGATTTTATAAGGTTCCATGGTTCACATATTTCCTTAAAAGAAAATCATGACCTTTAAGGACTAAAAAACCCAAAAAAAATAAGACTCTAAATCTGAAATAAACTTGCCGAATTGTCGCGACGATTTTAAAATAAATGTTCCATTTTTAAATCCAACCCATTAGATGATAAAGTATAATATAAAAAACATAGAGACACATTACAAATTCTAACACAACAAAAAAATTCTTAAAATATAAGTTAATAAATTGATGGGAATCAAATTAATATCTTTTACCCTAAAACATTTTCTTATTCAATTTAAATCAAAGCATTTATTTCAATTTCTTTCAGTAATTGTTTTCTTAGTATTCATGCGACTGAATCAATAAATTTATGTCCTTGATTTTCTGTCTCATTAATAAAATCATTTTCTTCCATTTGTGTATTTGGTTTGGAACATTTTCTTGTCTTTAAAAAATCTATTCTCCAGAGCTTTCGCTTCAGTTGTTTTCTTTCAGTCTACTTTGGATCTTCCTACTTAAATACTGCATTTTGTTCCAGCTTGAGGTACAAAAAGTAAAGATTCTGCTGACTTTAAAAATGGAGCATAAAAAATAAGGATTTGTAAGTGACTTTCAAGGACTAAAATGTAAAAGTAAGGAATTAGGTGACGCTGTATTTAACCCTGTAGGGTCCATGCCTGTATAAATGATGTAAAATTCAGGAGTTTCAAGGATTTTTCTTAGGAGTAAGGTACAGAAAAATCTTAGAGACAGGCATGAAAAAAAAACTTCACAGGAGAAGGGGCTAGGTGTGACAGCTTCTGCAGAAATTGGCAAAAGTATACTAAATATCAATATTCCATCTTTCCATCAGGTAATTCTTTCTGCACTAAATGAGGTCAGTAAGAATTCAGTTTACTTCTAATGATAAAGAAAACAGAAACGTCATATGTTTATGCTTTTGACAATATTTTATTTTTTGCTTCCACCAGTAATTCTTTCTGTGAGACAAAAGAAATATCAGAGATAAAAACCTCACACCTTCAGTTTTCAGGTCCCAGAGAAAAAAAGGAAATCTGTGGAGTTTTCTGTGAAATTCTTGTAGAGGAGTAATAAACTGAACCCCTGTTCCAGCAATGAATACAGCTATTAGTCTCTCCAATATTTACCTTTGATTCTGGTGGATGGCCTCATTCTCTGCATCACTACTCCATTTCTGGCTGCACAAACATCCAATTCCACTCTACAGTCCTATGAGATCGACTGTTTGGCTTCCACTCTCTCATGTCATTATGCATTTCATTGACTAAAATAAATGAGTATGAACTAATATTGAAAAGAAAAGCAATGAATCATCATCAACACCAATAAAAAAAAAAATAAATATATTACAGACATAAACATTTTTTGCTTAAAGGTGATAGTAGTTAAAAAGATCGGTACTTAATGGATAATAACACCACCGAGGGCTATAGATTGGCGTGTAATGCCTACATGATAATCTTGTTGATGAAAATCACGCAAATTGATGCACTGAAAACCTAAATGACAAGTAATAAGTATAAAAACTGCCAACAGAAGTGCACTTTAAAAAACTAAATCTAGACATTAGTGGCATCTTTGCGAAATCAAATTACGCTAATACTTAAGTACAAACTGGCCAAATTGGTTATAATTTAAAAACTGCCAACTTGGAGCATTATTGAAGGATAAAAAATCACTATAAACTATACTAAAAACCGCTAAATCAGTCAGAAGACATTTATACTGGCAGATTTATCATGCAACGATCAAAAACTATTTACAGCTTAATGAACCCAGCTTAATGAATATCTGAAAAAAAAGGAAGAACTGTACATTCAAACATTATCTGACGGATAAACCAACATCTAGATATGAAGGCACATGCAACTGAACGGAATGATTTGAGTCACTCAGCATATCACTTGGTAGAGCTTATGGAATTTTTTTGAGTCACTCAACATATCACTTGGTAGAGCTTATGGAATTTTTTGAGTCACTCAGCATATCACTTGGTAGAGCTTATGGAATTTTTTGAGTCACTTAGCATATCACTTGGTGGAGCTTATGAAATTTTTTGAATTGTTGTCTGATTTCAATGCTACTTCTTTGCTCTAATATTTTCACAAAAATTTTATCCAGATAAGTCCTGACATTGAAATGGTAAGTAGTGTATTAATTCAAGTTATGTGACTTTGATATCTGTTAAACCAAAGTAGCCTACTGGTAAGGCCTCTGCTTCAGAGCCAGAGGGCTTCAGGTTCAAAGCTCGTTTCCACCGAAGATCCACCAGGTTTAAAGGCTTGGTACACATTAAATCTGACATGGGTTAAATGTCCTCCTGCTGGTGTAGTGCAGAAGTTTGAAGAGGGAGGTGCCAGATTAGGTGTTGTCCCCATCATCTGATCACGGTTCAAAATTACAAGGTCCGTCACTCATGTTGCTTCAAAACGAAACGTTAACCCCTTAACTGCCGCCGGCGTATATATACGCCTCACTCATCCGATGCATTAACTGCCCGCCGGCGTATATATACGTCTTTCCGAAGTACGATCCTTTGCATTGCGCTGCTATAAAGAAAGCTGCTCCCACAGCCTTGGAATGCCATAAAATGACCTTGACAATGTTTGAAACGGATTTTCTTATTTCAGAGAAGAGGGGTAGGGTATTGGTAAAGGGGATGTTTCTGAAACGGTGAAAGTCATAGCTGTGCAGTTTTTGCTTCTGTTTCTGTTTGAGTAGGTCGTGCTTTTTTTATTCTTCTTTTGCTTCCATTTTCGTTTATTGTGCAAAATAGAAGATCTTTTTACGAAAATGTCTGACAGTGATGAGAGTGATTTAAATGACTATTTTCCGTCATCTTCAGGATCAGAAATGTCGGAATATGATGCTTTGTGCTGGGGATGGTTGGAGGGGGAGGAATATGAAAGTATGGGGTACTAAAAAAGGATTAATCAATGGGTATCGAAGGGGGGGAAAAGAGATTCAGAACCATTTGCCTGGGATATGCTCATGTCTCGAATATGGGAGAGAGATGCAACGGTAAGGACAACAAAAAAGTTGTACCATGTAGGATCAAGTAGCATTGGGGAGCGAATTGTGCAAGATTTCATCAGCAGTTAAGGGGTTAATATGACAAAACTAAACATGATATCTGTTAACTAATTGTTTATGCAATTGCTATTCAAAATGTGTGTACAATTTTTGGGTATATCTGCATATATATTCATACACACACCTACTGTTTCTCTTAAAGTAACTGCATTCTTAATTGTAATTTTTATTTTTTTATAGGATGCCATCAGTTTATCTTCTAGACCTCCTTTCCACAATACTACATTTGTAGCAATGTTTGCAATAAGTCTCATCTTAGTCATGCATTTCAAAGGAAATGAACTGTTTGAAAATATAGGTTGGTACATTCTAGTGGCAGCTATTTCTCATCATTTACGAGACGCTCAACGTCGTGGTCTTTGGTTATGGCCTTGGAGAACAAGGCCTTTAAATTACACTAATTACTTAATCCTTACTTATCTATTTCCATTAGCAATAGGTTCATTGCTAAAAGTGTTAAATAAAAATACTCTAAAAGGGAAAAAGCAAGATGTTTTATTTGTTTAGATATGAAGTTAATTTGTCTTTATTTTAAAACATTGACTATTTTTAATAACATAAGCAAATATTTAGTTTATCTAGAAAGTAAGTTCGATTGTCATTTAAAAGAACACAAAATGTAATGGAGCAAATCACTTTATTTTTAACAGGAGTATATGCCTTGGACTAAATTTAAACACAATTGTCATTGATTTTGAGATGCTTGTCATAATGAGGTACTATATATTATATCATAATATATATCATAATGAGGTACTATATACAGAAAGGAAAGCCTAAAAGTTTTCAAATATATATAAATACTAGAAAATCACCCATCATGGTACGATGGGTGCAAATTGCCTCTTCATTCGAAAAATTTCCCATCAAATTTGACGTGTTTAAATGGATATGTGTGTGAGAGAAATGTTTAACATTGATTGAAAACAAATAAAATAAACATATGTTTTATGGCAGGAAATATTTTTTTTTATTTACATATTTCTTTATTCAAAAATCCTCTTGGTAAACAACACTCCGTGTGAAGTATTTTTCGTTGTTTAACAATTTTCCTTGTACTTCAACAAAGCACTTCTCTGCTTGTCAAACGTTGCAAAAAAAATATCATCATGATTGCAATAACTAATCAGATGCATTGTGGTGTCTAAACTCTATCATGCGCATGATATACCACTGACGTGATTTACTACTTTATATTAAAAAACGGAAATTAATTTGAAATGTATGATTAATAAAATTTACAAGTTCTCGGGAACTATTGATCTTAGCGAGATAAATTTTATATCAATCGTTGGCAAATTTTATTTCACTATTTTAGAGCTATTAAATTTGAAATTAGAACAATAATTACTTTTTTAAATTTAAAATTACTTAAATGTAGGTGCTCTAACAGTGAAATAATGCTGTTTAACATTTTGCAGTGCTAAGGCGCGAATTTTATTGTTGGTGACGTCACAGCGTTACCGGATCAGTGCGAGACAGATCTTTGCCATTATATTAGTAATAAGAGGAGGTGAAATATGTGCTGTGAAGGAATATTTCTCAGCCAAAGTGTATAATGAGTTTGAAGACACCATATGGAGATACACTGGATGTATTGATTTGTTTAAATAATTATACCAACCTACTATGAAACATCAGCATTGCATCTTCCCTAACAATGATATCTCTTCAGTTGCAAATGGTTCAAACTAAACTGTGCATTCTTCTAGTGAAGCTGTGGGACAATTTGCCAACAGAACTTACTCTCTGGATAATCCATGTATGTTTACCTCTAAAATAGCAAAACTGTGATATTAAATTCTAGCTAATTCATTATCTTGTAAACTGCAATGTTGTGAAAGATGAACTTATTTTTAATTAAAATTTAATTTGTAAAAATTCCTTTTCTTAATCAAGGTATGTAATTATAAAAAAATCAAGATATGTAATTATAAAATTTATCAGACGAAATATTTAAAGGTGCAACTAAATTTGTAAATTATGATGGGAGTTATAAATAAGGTATTTAAAGCTATAAATGTGCATTAATTTTTAAATAAATCTTTAAAACTCGATTTCAATTTTATCACCTGATAATGTATTATGTCTAATATTTTTTTAATTTCTGTATTGTGACCTTATAGGTTTATAATGAAATGAATGAGCTATGAAAATTTAAACTTCTAATTGTAACTTTTTCTGTCTCATTTCATTAGTTATAATATGCTACATTCTCTCAATATAATAAAAACATGAATTGTGGATAAGCAAAAGAAAATTAAGTATACTGTATAAAGTTTGTATTCTAGATTTCAAGACATAACTTCAACTTATCACATTATCAAATATTTTTGTGTTTTTTACTTGAAATTTGCATAATCTAGAGCTAAATATATATTTAAGTTAACTGTTTTCATTTTTAAGAATTAAGTGTTTGAAATCCTTTTTTCCCCCTCTTAAGAATAGAGTTTCATTACTTAATGAAGGAGAGGATAAGTAGCTAACACTTCCAGTAAGTGAGAAATCTGCATGCTTAATATTGTTGTATAATTATTTTATTTTTTCATCTTTATAATATCACAACTCATATATATTTTTTATATATAAAATTCTTATGTAATATACAGGGTGACTTTTAATTAACCTACAACTTTTAGCAGATAGCACTACAAACATTTTTTTTATTGAAAAGGATTTAATGCAGAATGTTTTCAAAGTGAGAACCGTCGGTGATACAATAGCACAACCTAGTCACAAAGATGTCAGTTACAAGTTCAAGAGTTTTTTTTTTTTTAATGCTTGCAAATGAGTCAGTTATGGACCTTTCGAGGTTAATAAGGTCTGTCGACTTTTTCTTGTACACCAATTCTTTCATCTGACCCCAAAGAAAGAAATCACATGGATTCAGATCTCGTGAATAAGGTGGCAAATGCAATGCACCAGGATAACTGTTTGGGTATTGATAGGCAATAACTCTGTTTCCAAACACACTGTTAATGGTGTCAAACACTGTCTGTTCTGTGGTGTGGCATTTTCGCCATGTAAATGCCAATTTTTAACAATAAATATACGATCTTCAGTTGAATATGTCACTTTGGGAGACATTTTCAAAATGGTGTGGAATTTATATGAAACAAATTCCTTTTACGCCATCTAGTGAGACTCTGAGAAGTTATTTCAGTTAAAAGTTGTAGGTTAATTAAAAGTCACCCTGTACAATGGTGCTGTGCAATTTTGTTTCCTGTCATCTATTTGTGAAAAGAATAATAAAACTTTTTCATGAATGAATGCATTTAATATCGAGTTATGATGTATATCTGCTATGCTTTTGTAAAATTCATATCAGCTATTATATAATCCTTAGCATTCATAACTATTAATGTATATTATGAACAAATGATATAAACTGAAACATAGTAATATTTTAATTTCATACCCCCTACAGTACTCGAATCGATTTAAATAATTCAAAAATATGGCCCATTACATTTTTGAACAGAGTTCCCACTCTTATTGAGGAAAAAATTCAAGGACTTTTAAGGAACTTTTCAAGAAAATTCAAGGACCATAAAAATGCAAATGATAAATCAAATCAATCATTTGCATTTTTATTTTTGAAATAAGGAAAATGAAACGGATCTACAATTCTAATGATAAACTGTGTACCATATTTTATCCACCTAGCTACTTAAGTTTGAGGTACTGTCTTCACATGAACACAGACTTCCCTGGCTCTATGAGATTAAATAACATACATTTTGAAAATAGATTTCATTGCAGAGAAAATCGGTCATTGGTATTTAAAACAAAATTCTGTTCAAATATATCGGTTACTTTAAAAATACATTAGGGTAATTGCAGGACTATTTACTCGACAGAGAAACACCCTCGGTAGTTTTTGCTGTATTGTCAAATTAAACTGTCCTTGAACATATACGAAGCGAGAAAAGATCGATGATCAACAGCATTCTCAAACAAACACCTGTTTTCTGGTGATAGAATTGTCAAGACAAAACCAAGTCACAAACTGGTTTTCTCTTCTGTCCCAAAAATATAGAATGGACATTTTGCTTTTTTTTCAAGGAGCGTGGGAGCCCTGTTGTAATTTTTTTAATTAAAATTTCTGCAGGCAAATGGAAACAATGTTTCCATTTGTTTTTAGAAATTTTACCTTTAATCAAACTACATGCATTTTTTTAACTAAAAAATTTGTTTTGATCATTAATTTTATTGAATGATCTTTGATGGAAACAAAGATAATCTTAGGTCTGAAAGCAATATCCACAACTAAAGGTTTTTTATAGTCAAATTAGGGCCTCAGGAAAATCAAGTGTATCATTATCTAAACTTAAATTATAGCCTTAACAATTCCAATAACTAACTCAATTTCAGAAGAAAAAAAAACTCTGGTGAACTAATTCTTAATTGGTTTTATCCCAAAAAAGTGAACGATTCAATATAATTAAAATTTGAAATACATGCAAGTAAAATCTTTTTTTTTTTTTACCAATTCAAAACATACTTTGTATCCATTTTAATTAACATTTTAGGCATACATCTTTCAAAAGTATCATTCACATCAAGTTTTTATAATTGTTTTGAATAAAGAAAAGGACCTAAGCATCCCCCATACACAACTTGAGGAAACTGTTACCTCAATGTAATGATTATTTAAACTAAAGTGCACATCAGATATACCATCATTTGCAAGATAAGGTAAAACGCAATTCATTGTTATTATTAACCTACTAAATGTGTTTAGTCAGGGTAGCTACAGAAACTGCAAAAAAAATTTTCCCTGACTAAAACAACATTTCCCTGATTTACGGCAACCAATTATATTAGTTTCCTGACTTTCTCCTTACTTAGAATCACTGTATGTGTACAATATACATTATTAAAAACACTTTTACAAGTTATTTAATATGAAAAAATGTATTTTTATGAAATTTAATTTTTAAAAAATGGAATGGGCATCCTAAAAAAATCTATTAAAACAGTATATTCTGACATGACACATGCTTGGAACAAATAAAGCTGAACTTCATAAATAATGAATCGTGCCAAACATAAATACCAAGAAGTAAAATATGCATTATTAATTGAACAATAAACATAAATAAATTTATACAAAAAGCACTTGAGATATTAAAAATATTGTAGAATTATCATACATAAGAAAATTAAGAATGATAAAATCCGATGTCAAAAAAGCTGAAATCGGTGTTTCTGCGAAAATGTGTCATGTCTGTATATTACATTTCTTATATGTAAAAAATACTGGAAATTTTAACAAAATACTTCTAAAACTTCATAATAATTCTAAGAAACATTAAAACTACTCTTTGCAACACAAGTAAATTATGTTAACAGTAAAGGTTATTATGATCTTTGCTCAAAACTTTAAAACAGTTCAATAACTAATTGGTGCTCTTTTCACGAGTACCAGAATATGTTGCAGTATAAATATAAAAATAGTATAATTATACGTACCTAATATATATTTTAGCAAAGATTTAAACAAGAGAAACTGCCAAAATATTACTTCAAATCTTTATTCTTTAACAAACCATAAGAAATTAATTGCTCTAATCAAAAACTTATGAAAACAAGTTTTTAAAAAATTCCATTTATTCTACAAATAATGCTAGACATAAGATACTAATTTATAGATAATAACTCAAGTAACAAATAACTATTAATTTTCTCCGATTTTTAGATATTTTTACGAATTTCCCTCACTTTTCCAGATGGATAAGATTCCCTGATTTCCCGGTTCTGTCGCCACCCTGTTAATGTTGGACCTCTTTAATTTGAACTGTGGTTAGATGACAACTGAGTTAGCAACCCACTCACCAGACTTCCACATACCAGCATTTGGATGTCTGACCAATGATGATAGATTTAACATGTATCAGGCTCACATATATAATTGGTCTTGAAACACACAATCCTTCAACAACCAAAACTGCCACAGGACAATTCACAATTTTGAAACAACCCTTTTTTCCCCCTCATATTATTGTTTATGGGAAAGAAAGTTAAAATAGAGACAGGCCCAACTGCAATAAAAAAAAAACAGCATAAATGAATTATGTAGTATTTTTAGTCTATCCTATAAATTCAAGTTAAGGACCCAGTGCAACTTCAAAAAATTCTGCGACTTCTTGTTATAAATTCTTTGGTAGGACACAACAGAACACATTTTTATAAGTAAATATTACTAATTTTAAAAAATGACAAAGAACGTATACTTTCAAGACTGTATTTTATTTATCTCAAAGTCAAGATGAACTTATGTGAACACATGGCTTTTGGTGTAAAGTAATGATGAAAAACTTAACAATTTAGGTTTAAAAGAACATTTTACAGCAACTTTTTTTTTTTTTAATGAATGACAAATAGAAGCTGACAAAGTCTCAGTTAAAGTTCTGAGAAATTTCTGTACACATCAGATGCAACACATTTAGCAGATGCTCATGGAATATAAACTTTGAAACAATGCATGACGAAAACTGTAGAGAAGAACATGTAAGTGATAAAAAAATGTGAACATTCAGATGAACAATGAACAGCAGAACATTTTGAATGAATTTTACATTCAAAGGGTACAAGGTTTCCTGGTTTATACAAAAATATAATACAGATTATACTATACTAATGTTTTCTCTACAGAGAATTTGTATATAGAACATTATCAGAGCAATAAAATTCAACTGCCATTTGGGTGAAAATTAGAACTTTTATAATCACGATTCCAAACTCTCAAAGTATTCTTCCAAATAATCATCAGCATCCTCAGCGTAGATTGTTGTTCTTTGGCCATGATTTCTAGTTTCAATTCCATTGGATAATATTTTTAAAGCATCTTTTTTTGTTCCATGAAACGTTGCTTTTCTGGTACTGCTGACACTTTTCTCACTTTCCATTGAACATTTTTCTTTACAGTCGACTTTTCTAAATGAACTTCTTGTGTTATCAGATAATGTTGAATCTAGAGATTCTTTTGTTTCATTTGAGTCACTTGAATTATGTTGTTGATTCAATTTTATGGGATCTTCATTGTCAAAAATTTCTGTCAAATAATTGTTATCATCTTCATTGTATACGACTGTTCTTTGGCCACGATTCCTGGTTTGAATTTTGCTGGAATGTGCTGCATTTGAACTTTCAGAAATTCTAGCACTTACTCTCGTCATATTGGGTTTTCTCAGACACCACTTGCTTTTATTGTATCCTAAAATATCATTAGAATTTTCCTTCATAGACGAACTAGCCATTTCTTTACCATGTGAATTATCGACAGTTGTAGCTTTTGTTTTATGCCCTCTTAAAACATCACTGTCTGTTTTCGATGGAAACATCTTTTTTGTTATGTTTTCATTTTGAAGTTGCTTTTTTAATTCATTTTGATTATCAGAGAAATAATTAGAAGACCTAGTATGAGATGAAATTGGACTTGATTTAATGGATTTATTACTTTCAACTTTTAAGCCACTGTTTTGAGAAGACATTTGTTTTTCATTCAGAGTAGGGTTTAACTTGTCTTTAAAATCCAAGCTGCTACTACTTCCCGCATAAATTGTTCTCAATTTATATTTTGAATCTGATTCATTAGGTGAGACATTTGGTGTACAGAACACAATAGTCGGTGCTCGAATTCTTTTAGTTGGTGCCTCATCTGCATCTGCTGATGCCTTTTCTGTTGATAAATGGAGCTTCGATCGTGTGTTGAGAGAAATGGGACTGTAATTATTTCTACTTCGGTTGCTTTTTCTTTGCATCGACAGCTTTCTAGATGTTTCACTTACAAAATCTAATTTCTTTTGGAAACTTTCAGTGTTTTGGTTCATTGTGCGTTTATGGATGTTACTCAAAAGGCTTGGTCTACCTCGCCTTCGAAATGGTGCTGAAGAAGACACAGGCGCATTGTTCTGGCGACTTATTAACGAAGAATAAGGTCGATTTCGATATACAGACCGTTTTATCAATTTGGAGCTTTTTCTCAAACCATAGCTCGATGTACTGCTCCATTTAGACACTTTACTTTTATATACACGATCATCGTCATCAGTATCACTTTCCTTCTTTGCAGAGGCCTTTCTCATAAGATTCCTTTTGTAAACCTTTGAAATTCCATAGAAACCATTCTTCGAGGGTGCTTGCTTATTCATAGCTGATCTTGTGCGTTGAGGAATGGAACTTAGATACCCTTTATATGGTTTGGCGTAAGAATGCATGCGTGTGTGAAGCTTCGAAGGGCCAGTGTTATGGTTCAAGTAATGATTAGAATCGTCACTTTCACTGTGGGCTGAAGGGTCATCCAGGACTGAGGAAGAAGCTTTTCTGGCCAAAGCTTCCTCATTCCCCACGGACTTTTCCACAATTCTCTTACGAATCCCAGGGGTCTGTTCATTGTCATTCGTTAGAGACCCTAGAATAGCAGATGGGTGAAATTGTTTAAACTACATATAAAAACAATATGTAGTCTACTAAAAGTACACTAAATATCTAAGCTAAGCAATTTTAATCCATCATAATAACTATTCTATTGTCACCATTTATGTAACTACTTCCCATTATAGAACTATATTTTAAAACTATAACTGACATCCTTAAAGTTGTTTTCAAAATAGACTTAATTTGATTTGTTAATTTCTATCATTAAGGTATAAAAGCATGCACCATAATAACATACCATATAAATGGAATCTTTTCTCTAGAAGTAAATAGAGCGGAAGTGATAAAACGTGTATCACCTCTAAAATAATAAGTAATCTGAATTTTCTATATTTTCATCCTATTTTTAGCCTTTCAATCTCATCATGAATTTTCTTCTCTACGAAACTTCCCCCTCCCCCACTCACAGTTCCCAAGTTCATATTCATTTGCAGTTTGAATCAATAAACTTCAAATGGTTAATTTAAACTTTAATGTGTAAAAATCAAGGACTTAATTCACTGCTAAGGAATCACTGCTTTGTAAGTTAGTATACTAGGATGGCTACAGAAACTGTGACAAAAATTTCCCTGATTTCACCGACTAAACTTGCAACATTTCCCTGATTTACGGCTACTAATTATATTAGATTCCTGGCTTTCTCCTTGCCCAGAATCGCTGTATGTGTACAATATACATTATTAAAAACTTTAACCAGTTATTTAATATGAAAAAAATAAGATTTTTATGAAATTTAATTTTTTTAAAAATGGAATGAACACCCTTAAAAAATCTATTAAAACAGTATATTAGATTTCTTATATGTAAAAAATACTGGAAATTTTAACAAAATACTTTGCTTATAAAACTGCATAAGAATTCTAAGAAATATGAAAACTACTCTTTGCAACGTAAGTTAAATTATGTCAACAGTAAATTTGATCATTAATTATTATTACATGGTTATTATGATCTTTGCTCAAAACTTTAAAACAGTTCAATAACTAATTAGTGCTCTTTACATGAGTACCAGAATAACATATTGCAGCATACATATAAAAATAGCATAATTATACGTACCCTAATAATATACATTTTAGCAAAGATTTAAACAAGAGAAACTGCCAAAATATTACTTCAAATCTTTATTCTTTAACAAATTAATTGCTCTAATCAAAAACTTAAGCTTTTATAAATGAATATAAGTTGTTGTTTTTTTAATTCCATTTATTATTACAAATAATGCTAGACATAAATAAGATACTAATTTATAGATAATAACTCAAGTAACAAATAACTATTGCTTTCCTATTACACTTAGAAAGCAAAAAATTAGAAATAATAATCAATTATTGATTTCAAAATTGAAATATCAATTATTAAAATGCTAATAAAAATGTCCCCATTTTTTCCAGATCGATAAAATTCCCCGACTTTTTCCCTTTTCTGTCACCACCCTGTATACACACTAAAAAGTCTTGTCCTTAACTGTTTAAATAAAATGCCTATTTTAAAACATGCAGTTAAATAGAATAAATTAACTACAAAATCTAGCAACATATTTGAAAAATTGAAGATGCTTTATATAAACTCAGTATACTGGATGGAAGGGAGAGGGACCTTTAAAAACTTCAAGTTCTTTAATATTGGCAGGCTAGAGCATAAAAGTATTCATCAAAAAAATATTTGCTATCGAACTAAATTCTTAATGCAATCAACTGAATGAAAATAAAATATATTTGTTTCATTACAATTCGGATAATTAATTTGGGATTCAAAATGTGTAAGTAAAATTATCAGTGAATTTTTAGAAAAAAAGAAAATAAAAACAGAATCAAATTTTTAAATTATTTTATTTCAAATAGTAAACTTTTAATGAACTTTGTTTAATTATCACACATGTATTTCACAAGTTGCCATTTCATTTTCCTAAATTTAAAATTTCCTTTAGGTTAACACAATACAGTGATTTTCGAAAAGAACTTTTATATTTAGAAAGCAAATACATTTTTGTTGGAAATTAGGGGAAAAGAACTGAACATACAAAATACACATAACAAATTAGAAAAATAAGACAGTATTTCTCGATTATGATTTTGTACTATCGTATAAAAAGAGAAATTTTGACAGAAAGTTCTAAATTCTTACTGATCATAAATAAATACGCTTTTGGTATTAAACTGAGTATTCAAAAACATGCAACTGAGGAATTAAAAAGTAAATAAATACAATGGTGTCCCTATTTATGGATATTTTGTACTATCTTGATGAAAACAAATTCATTGAGAAGTTATCAAAATACAAGTACTTTTACAATGGCAAATTATTTCATTGCACTTTATGAAGTTCGGTTGATTTTAAAAATCTATGAAATGCAATGGTGGATACAGCTGCTTTTCAATGTTAGTTGCGATATTTACATTATGAAAAATGATTTGATATGAAAAAGTTTAAAAACTCGCATCACAATCTCGATGACATAAATAATGAGCTGTACACAAATAGGAAACATTAAACATTTGAGTCGGTCTTTACAAAAATACAACTTAATAACAGAGTGGATTTTTTAAATTTACCTGAAAACCTGTTGTTTGAGACTTTGGCAAACAATATATATAAAAAAAATTAAGGTCGCATTGGCAATGCTAGTTGCGAAAGAATTGCCTTGGATGGCTTGTTAACTTACGTAAACTGCCCCGGCTGTTATTCGATTGCATCGATTCATCATTCTCTGAATCGTCGCTGTTACCCTCCTGATACTGAACAGTTCTCGCACCTCGGTTTCGAGTTACAATACTACCAGATTTCTGCTGGCTTTCTGCTAAGCGTGCAGTTAAGGCACGTACACCCTTGGATGCAATGCGAGTGGGTCTGCGGGATACTTGTGGCTGTGAGTTCTCGTCACTCTGTTCAGCTTCAGAACTCGAATCATACTGCTGATTCTTGATGTTGTTTTGAGCACCTCTAGTTCGAGTTCTTGCGAGTGAAGATTTACTTGAGCTTCCCGAACTATTAGAGTTTCTCTCACTTTTAAAGCTCTGCGACTCTGATTCTTCCACGTCACTGCCAGAGCTTGAACCTGAATCTCTATAATCGGGTTTCTCGGCAGCCGAATTGCAGAGTCTTTTGGAACGTGTGTGAAGCGGAGGTCTGCCAGTTCTCTTCCTCAAGGCCGTCCATCCATTCTCTGGTGAAGAGGGTCGTGACCCAGGCAAAGATGTGCGAGTATGATTGCGAAGAGATGATGCATAAATTGGTGATTTTCGATGATACGATGAGCGGGTTGATCTGACAGAAGTATGTTTTTGGTTGATCCTGGGCCTCAGCGATTTCTGTGGTACATTTGGAGTGGCATCTTTTCGACATCTTTTTGAGCTCTGATTCCATTCTGTGTCTCCACTCCGGCTATTATTTGTGGAATAATCAGAGTGGCTACTGTTATTGGAATCTGAGTGGCTATATTCCTCATCATCAGGAGGTTCCTTCTTCTTTGTCCTTTCACTGTTTCTCTTTGGAGGTTTCTCGATCGCTTTTCTTTTCTGGACAGAAGTGGCAGGCTTTCGAATACCATTTGATAAAGAAGCTCCTAGAAAATCAAAAACCATTAAATTTCCATACATTTTAAACATTTATAAATAGATACTATTTAACAACTAGAAAATCAACCATCGTGGTATGACAGGTGCAAATTGCCTCTTCATTTAAGAAATTTGACGTGTTTAAATAGATATATGTGCAAGAGAAATGTTTAACACTGGTTGAAAGAAATAAAATAAGCATATGTTTTATGACAGGAAATATATTTTTTTTTTATTTACACATTTCTTTATTCAAAAAACCTCTTGGTAAACAACATTCCATATGAAGTATCTTTCGTTGTTTAACAATTTTCTTTGTAACTTCAGATATCTAATCAAAACAAAGTACTTCTCTGCTTGTCAAACGTTGCCAAAAAATATTATCAAATTGCAATAAATAATCAGATGCATTGTGGCGTCAAAATTATGTCACACGCATAATATACCACTGACATGATTTATTACTTTCTATTAAAAAAAGGAAATTAATTTGAGATATATAATTAATATAATTTAAAATTTTTCGGAAATTATTGATCATAGCGAGATAAATTTTATTTCAATCAATAGCAAATTTTGTTTTAATATTTTCGAGATATTAAATTTGAAATTAGGACAATTACTTTTTAAAATTACTGAAATTTAGGTGCTGTAACAATGAAATAATGCAGTTTGTCTCGCAGTGCTATGGCGCGAATTTTATTGTTGGCGACGTCAGAGCGTTACCGGACCAGCAAGAGACAGATCTGGACTATTATATTAGTAATATTATTTAACAATCAGCAATAACCAACATCAAAATATTTGTTATTGTTCACTGTGCAGAAAGTAAAAGAATGCAAGAAAAAAATCTTCAAGTAATGGACTGCAACTTGCGAACATTTGTCACGGGACTTTTAGTTATAAGGCATCCTTATTTCAAAAATATTTAAACATAATAGAACCTCAGAAATACGAACTATTTGGAGTTGCCCTCTGTTCAGATTCCGGGAAATTCAGTAAAATACTCAATATACCTACCAAATGCATTAGAGAATTAACTCTGTGTGCTCTGTGAAGGAGTGCAGAAAGAGCACGCGGCGATTCGCTTGGTACAGTGGCAAACAAATTGATGGTAAAAAGAAGATATCTGATTTTGCTTCTACTAATTAAAGGTGCTGTATTCATTCTTAAAGACCAATTCAAATACTTCTTTTAAATTATAAGTAAACATTAGCTTTGTTTCCGATTCGTAATTGTTAATATTCCTCCATTTTTCAGTAAAAATTTTTCAGAAAATTAAAAAAAGATGTTCGGATTTCCAAGGTTCTATTATACATTAGTAATAAGGATGAAAGTAACTTTCTTTCCAATGAATTTAAATTACACCATTGAAAATTTTCAAAAGAATAGTTACAAGGTGGGGGGGGGGATAAATATTAGAAAATATTATGCAAGAAATAAATAAGGTTACCTATAGAAGGTTTTAAAATTTTCTTTCTGATGCGAACTGAAGAGCCTTTAGATGACTGAGGTTCTTCTTTGATTTTTTTCTTTGGTCCTAGAAAATTTCAATTCTCATTTGTAATCAAATCCTGTAACTACAAACTATGCAAAAGAATGTGCAAAAATTTATTTCCTTGGATAGTAAAGTCATACTTATAATTTTTTCACTGTAGCTAAAATTAACTTAAGCTAATTGTAACTTATTTTAAAAGCATATTAATCAAATCTTAATGTTGCTTATCATATTTCAGATAATGTTAGCATTTAGGAGTGGAATAGCATTTTAGAACAATAAGAATAGAAAAAATTAATTATGAAATTACAATAATATGCATTATTTGGTTGTAAGAGTTTTATAAATTCAATTTTCTATCTACAGATTCTGAAATTAGAATATAACTGAAATATGTGCTACTTCTATGGCAATAAATATTTCATGTCAAAACTACAGCAGTGTAAAAAGTACTTTATAACCTTCAAACAGAAATCCTTCATCCTCTATCTTTAAAAAAATTATTATAGAAAATTTTTAACATATAACTTACCTGTACCATTAGTAAACTTAGCCATATGACAACGTAATATTGAATCTGAAACAGAATTTGATGTGTGCCTAGAAGATCTCGAACTTTCACCTCTAGATGTCGAAGGATGACAAACTGCTCTTGAGGTTGAAGCCCCGATGTTAACACCTGCTTCCTGAGAAGGAATTGGTTTTCGCCTAAAAAAATTTAAAAGATTATTTATAGATTCATGAAATATTAAGAGAACACAACATTCTTCCCACCTCAAAAAACCTTTTATCTATACTTATAAAAGGCAATGTTTGTGTGTTTGTCTGCGACGTCCAGACGAATCTATCGCACTTACAGCCATGAAATTTGGTACACAGGTAGTCGTAATGGTGACTGAATGCACCTCGAAGCCGAAATTTCAAATTTTAATCTAGAAATTTTTTTATTTAATGTTTTGGTTGATTTTTCGCACTCATTTCTCAATAGAATGGTTTCGAATAATTGTACGACAAAAATAGATAGACCATTGGAAAGAGCACGCGATTTCCGTTCTAATGAAGTTAGTTTCGAATTTCTTACGTAATTTACTGAATTTTGAGAATTTTTTAAAAAATAGTCAGTTTCACCATCTAAATGTTACTTTTGTTTTTAAATTTGTTGCATCCGACTTTCTAATAACACTATTATTTTCAATTTTTTTCAGCTTATAACTAGAACGGTTCTGTCGGATTTAAAACAAGAACGGTTAAAATATCTTCTTCCGTTTTTTTTTTAAATTAATTTTTTTCTGGGCCGTTGCGAGTTATTTTTCTCGATCGAGTTCCTCGTGCGGCACATCTTCGGAATGTTAATAACAATTTTGATTGGCAAACGCTTAGGATACGTCAGGACCTTCACCTGAATGAATTACTTCGATTATTTTCGGATTTGATTTACATTTTGCTTGCTGTATAATAATCATTTTCACATTCCAATTTTGTAGTATTGTTTTGGATTAATGTACTCTGTACTGTAGCACGAAAAAAAAAGTAAGCAGGAAAATCAAAAAATGTGTATCTTTTGTTTTGATTTTGTTTTCAAAACTTTTTCATGTCATTGTGGGCAGCTTTTTTTTTTCATTTTGTTAAAGTCCTGATTCCACAAGCAACGTCGTGCGCGTACTGCTAGTATATTATATATACAAGATCATAATTTTATTCATCACTAAAGCAAACTTTTATGGGTATGGGTGAGTTTTCTGCTTTGTTTACTTACATTTAAATTAGACTTCCGCCATAACTACCAACTTTTGGTGGTAATGTTAAGTCAATAGGAATCTTCAAAATTTTGACACTCTGTTTGAAGATATTAATTAATGATTAAAGTAGAATTTTCTAATGTTATGGCTTAAAGGTAATTTAAAAATATTAAATTTCATGTTCCTAGTGCTATAGCTCTCAATGTTTATTTAAAATAAGAGTCTCATTTTGTGGAAACGCTACCATAAGTGTTTGTTATCGCTCTTTTTGGCAACTTCTAAAGCTTGTTTGGCAGTTAAATTTTTAACCACATGATTTAGATAACCACTGGCATTTAAATTTTTAACCAAACAATTTAGCTAATTACAATCTTTCAATTTAGAATTTAGCCGTCTTAAAAGCTTTTTTTAACCGATTTAAAAAGATAGAATTTCACTAATTCAAAGTTTTGTGTCCTAAAGAAAAAACTTATTTGAAGTTGGCGCTTAATACAGTATCCAAATGGATTTGGCGATTGTTTAAATCAGAGGGTTACCAGAAAACGGTCTATGAATCCAAAATAAACAAACCAGAAAACTCATCCACAGTGATGGAAGGAAGGGAATATCGATGAATCAGATTATAGTCTTTGTAGGGGGAAACAAAATACAAGGGCATTTACTTAGATTTTAAAGTCAAATTGGCAAAGGGGTGACAAAAATAATATCCTTCCAGGTACCATTAACTTTCGCTATGCCACCGAGAGTGTGTTGTATATTTTTCCCCTCAAAACTTCTAAAAAGATGAAAAATAAAAATGAGTATTTTGCTCAATTTTTATTTCATTATAGATACACAATTACTAAAAAATATGTACAATTAATATACTATACAATTTCATTTATATCTTGAAC
>BGPR01001786.1:68423-168611 GCA_013235015.1 Araneus ventricosus | reverse complement strand
ATTGCTCACTTTATTTCATTATAGATACACACCAATAAAAATATGTACAATTAATACCATACAATTTCACGTATATCTTGAACTGGGGATTTTCCTCTTTGCTCAATTTTACAGAACTGATCTTAAATATTCAATTAAAAACTTAATTATTCATTATTCCTCATATCTAGAAAAATAATCATAATAAAATCTGTCATCCCTTTCTAAAACAAATATTTAATTAGTAGTTATTATGCAATATGATACACGTCTTCCACAGAGAAAAATTCAATTACTGAGTATAAAAAGCTACAGAATGAAAGATCAAATTCCTTTTCAGGCCTTTGATATTTTAAATTTATGGCATTCACAAGGTCAGTAACAAAGTCATTTGTTTTAGAATGCGATATGATAAATTGAAAGATACAAAGCAATTTTTAATGCATATTTCTTAACCTATCAGCTTTGTATACTATAGGGACAGGGGGGCACCTTTCAACAGTTAGAATTTCTCTCCAATGGAAATGCTATTTGATCGGCTGATAGGTGGTTAATCAAGTTTGAGAAGAGAACACATTCTGGCAATAGTATTTATTCTATTTCTCAAACCACGTGCTTTGGTATGGAATGAGATCTGTCTTGTGACCTGCTAACTAAAAACTGAAATTTCTATTCATCACTGAATTTTTCTTAGTCTGTATTCATTGAGATAAGTTGGATTTATCCATCAAGTTAAGATTTTCTGCATCCAACAATACTATTTGCATCAAGAAATTCCTTTTCTAAAGAGAGTTATAACACTTTAAACTTAATGGCAGCACGTGGGGCACCTTTCAACAAACATCAGGGGGCACATTTCAACACTGGTAAAATGTATCCCTCATATTAAGGAAGAATTAATTCAAACAAATAACTTCGAGACTTGGGCAAAATGGCTTGAACTTGCATAAAGAAGCATAATAAGCCAGAAGAAAAAGAGATTTCAGAGGCTATGCTAGCAGTTCAAGATGGCATGTCTCTTAGAACAGCTGCAGACTTATATGAAATCCTTATTCTACCTTAATTTATAGATTTAAAATAAAGCAAAACAGTTGGTCTTGATGATAGCATAACAGTGAATACTTCATCCAAATGCTTTAACTCCAAGTATACATGCCGCTAAGTTTTTACCACAGATCACGAAAGCATGCTTTGTGATTTTATTATTAAAAGTTAAAGTTCAAATATGAACAAAGGTCCGACTTACAAGCAAGTACGACAGCTTGCATATGATAATTCGAAATGCCTGGGTTCAAGCACTCCAAGTATTTAGAATGAAAATAATATAGCTGGAATTCACTGGGTTAAGAATTTTATGAACTGTCAGAATAATTCAGCCATTTTAGTCAAAACTGAAAGCAGTACAAAATGACTGGAACAAACAAGAAAACCCAAGTTAACCTAAAACCAGATATATTTTGTTAGATCACTGAATTTTTCTGTACATTTGTTATATTTCAATAAAATTTATGTTTATATGAGTGAAATGGGTCAATTGTTGAAAGGCGCCCCATGGATGGGGCACATTTCAACAGATTTAGGCTTCAGTTGAAATGCATAATTTCACCTTTTAGTTACGACTAGAAACTCTTGATACAAAGCTGAGTAGAAGCCCAAGATTCTGTTGTAACTAATGATGCAAAAAACCGAAATAAAAATATAAACTTTCCGCAAATAAATGAGATTATACTAAAAATCGTTGAAAGGTGCCCCCTATAAGAGCTAGTTTCATAATATGATTCAACCTCTTATTCCTCACAATGTTTGATTGTTTACAAACAGAACTGAAAAGGAACTTGTTACAAAGCAAGCATATTTCACCCAAGTGATTTTCGATCGATTCCTTTTAAGATATTTTGGCTTGTTAAAATTAAATACACTCCAGGTAGCATAGAAGCAGTTACCTATAAATGTTTGTCGTAAATAATGTAAGTAAATAAAAAAAAATTAAAGCATTAGCTTTTATTCATGCAAAAAAATGAATGCAAAAGTTGAAAATAATTTTTCTGATCACCATAAAATGCATGGTTCGAATAAAAGCTTAGGCGCTTTATATTTTGTGTATATCTCCTTAAACAAATGGAATATTCTCAGAAGGTAAAGGCACACACGCTTTTATTCAAACCATGAATTTTACTGTAATCAGAAAAATTATTTTCAACTTTTGCATTCATTTTCTCGCCTGAATAAAAGCTTAATACCTTAATTTTTTCTTTATTTTCTACTTTTTAGCGACGGCTGACATGAATACACACAACATGTTAGGCATAGTAAACCAAATTCAATTACCGAATTCTCCAATATAAAACACATACTAAATATTCGTTACGAATACTACAGATTATGAATTTGAAAAAAGTGCGACACAGACCGAGAGACGAAACAAGACTCTCTTTTCCCCGATCTTACCTTTGACCCTCAAGCCGCTCCGAAATGGGAATGATTCACAAGCTGCGCCCCCTTCTATTGTGTGTCATCTAGTGGTGTCGTTAGAACCCTACGTAATGCGAGGTTACCACCTTCCAAACTTTATCGCCCAAATATAAGGCTAAAATTTTAATACCACTTTATTAGGTTTAAAATAGGTATAGATTGCAAATTCTTTTGCAGAATATTGTATTGTCTCCAGAAACCCACCACTGTGCTAAATCTCAAAGCTGTAGCTCGATTGGAAGTGGATACGAAATCGATCTCAAGATTTGTGGACAAGACACTTAAGTTGAATGAAAGCTTATAAAAAAAGAAAGAAATTTCATTAAACAAGCTATTAATTGTCTCGCAACAAATAAAAATGATCAAAATCAAAGGACAATACCAATTTCATATCTCTTTGAAATAATGAAAAACCAACATTTTTGTTTATATTTTTTAAATTCAAGAAGGTACCTGGTTATCTTTATCTGAAAAGAACAGATGCATGAAACTGCAGTACTCTTAATTACTGCAAGTTATCGACACAAGTAATTCAACACAAAACAATCAAATACAGGATGCATAGTGAAAAATTGCTGCAAAAATTAAGCACCTTAGCCAAAAAAATTAAGCACCTTTATAAATGCATGCAAACGAAGACCCGTGTATTTTCTACACATAGGATGATTTCTGTTTTATAATAATGCACAGTTTTCATTAAAAAATTTAAAATATATATTTTTTATTTGAAATATGTATTTTTTAAATTTTAATAATTATTTCTGTATTTGCACAGAGTCTTCTATTACAAAATAACAGATGTCTTTTTAATTTGACAAAAAAAAAAATGATAATGCAAATTATCACTACTAAAAATTAAGTCAACTTTTATAAGATTAACAATAAAAATCTGTGACCTTTTTCAAAATTTCTTAAAATTGACAAATTTGCCACTTCGGGATAGCCATTCCAGTATTTCAAATTATGGCGGTGCCCATTGTTGAAGAAAGAGGGAGTGGAAAAAAGGTCATTAATAGTCCAGTCAACAAAAGGTTTGGAAAAACATTAAATCGTATAGTTTTGAAAATTGGTACACATATTCGTGAGGGGCTCCTGATGAACATACTAAAAGTCCCTGGTCCTGAGGGGGGCAGCTCACACCACCATCTTGGATTTAATCCCCCTTTTTTGTTTTAGTTTTTCTTGAATATCTCAAAAACTATTCAGTTTTCAAATTACAAAGATTTAACAAATTAAAGAGTGTAAAATTCCCTACAAATACATGCTTTTATTTTTCTTCTAGTTTTAGTAGTTTCCGAGATAATTGAGTCTCAAAGTTTGTTGCCATCTTGGATTTCATGCCCCTTTTATAGTTTTTTTTTTTTTTAATATCTCTAAAACTCTTCAATTTGTAAATTTAATGTAATCAGCAAATTAAAGAGCGTAAAATTCTCTACAAATTACATGCCTTAATGTTTCTTCTATCTTTAATAATTTCCGAGGTAATGGGTCCCAAAGTTTGCTGCCATCTTAAATTTTATCACTTTTTTTTTAAAGTTTTTCTTGAATATCTCGAGAACTATTTAATTTTAAATCACATACGATACAACAAATTAAAAAACGTAAAATTCTCTACAAAAGCATGCTTTCATTTTTGTTCTAGCTTTAATAGTTTCTGAAATATTTATGAAAAACTAAAAAGGGGAGGGGTGAAATCCAAAATGGTAGCAAAACTTGAAGCCCATTATCTCGAAACTATTAAAGATAGAACAAAAATAAAAGCATGTATTTGTAGGGAATTTTTACACTCTTTAATTAGTTAAATCAATTGTAATTGGGAAACTGAATAGTTTTCGAGATTTTCAAGAAAAACTAAAAAGGGGGGGGATGAAGACTTTTAGTATGTTCATCAGGAGCCCCTCAAGAAGATGAGTACAAATTTTCAAAACTATAAAATATGTTTTTCACCCCCATTTTGGGCCTCCATTGACTGGACTATAAGTGTTAATCTTAACATGTGTCGACACCACTGGATCTATCTCACCCTGGATTCCTTTCTCAAATTCTTCCCTTTCATCGATTTTCTTTCTTGATACATCCGGTATTCTTTTCTCGATACAGCCCTCAAATAAGGTTTTATGATTATGCTTTCGATTTATCATATTCATCATCTGGGGAAACAAAAAAAAGACTCTTTTCTTTACATTTCTCAAGAAAATTAAGCACTTTTTAAGGACCTTTTTTCAAAATTAAGCACTTTTTAAGAACTTTTTCAAAATTAAGCACTTTTTTCAAAATTAAGGTGCTTAAAAATGGGTTTCAAATTCAAGCACTTGTCATGATGCTACGCACCCTGTAATAGCCTATGTTTAGCACCTAAAATAAGGATATTGCTAAGGTATCATTTCATAAATAATATAAACTTTACAAATATATCATACATTTATTACCAATAAACAAAGTAAAAAATAATAATTACCTATTGCTAACATACTGATTATTTCTTATCTTTTCTTCATATTTAACAGCCGATCTCCAGTCACTAATAATACCACGAATATGCTCTTCAAACATTGCACTCAACCGTATTGTCATAGAATATATCTAAAAAAAAATGATTTATAAAAATATATTCAAATAAAAACACATTACATTTTATCCTTCTTTCCTACAATGCAATCAAATAAAAGTCAACCACATCTGAACAAAATTAAGTACCTGAATTTTTTTTAAATTTTCTTCTGAAGTCTTTTCTTTTTACCCTCCCAAAATTAGCATCCATGAACAGAAAGGGGGAAAAAATTGTACAGCTTATAACAATTTTTAATGCAATTCTGAAGATCATATCTTAATAGTATACACTAATGCAATATGAAGTTTGGAGATTTATGCTTGCTACATTGTCTCGAATTAAAGGAAAAAATTTGAGAATAAAATCTCAAATTGAAAACTACACAAGGGAGTCGACCTTGCCACCTTTGACACTCTGGCTTATGCATACAATATTATCTAAATTTAAAAGAATAAACAAAGCTTTGCTACTTTAACATCTCAAAAGACGGCATTAAATATAATATTACTAACAGAATGGGTATTTGCGTATAAACGCCACCGAGGCTACAGATTGGCGGTAATGCGCCAATAAAGAGCAATCTTGTTTACAAAAACCGCCAAATTGGCGTTAATACGTAAGTACAAAAACCGCCAAATCTGTAGCTTCGGTGGCGTTAATACGTTGAAATAGTTACTTCTGAAATTCAAATCTTTTTATACTCTCCTTGTATCGCATGATTGAATCGTCAACCTGACAATTTCAACTCTGTTAATTCAGTTAATTTTTTAAGCAGAACATGTCGAATCATTTATTTCAGGGGTCTCAATCCAGGTTTTTTTTTTTTTTTTATGGGGTCCATTCTTGTGGGGGAAAAATTATTTGTGTGAAAAATAAAAATATTTTTTTTGAGGAAAAATTTTTTTAGCAATTCAATTTTAGCAGTCATATTTCTATATTTTACATTTAATATCAAAAGTGTTTCATTGAACCAAATATATGCAGTAATTTAATATAATACTGGAAAAAAATACTCGTATATATATTTTGTGCAATGCCTAATTCAAAAACTTTTTAAAAAGTCAGATTAAAAAAAGGGGCTGTGTTTGTGAATTTGAGTTTTCTGAAGGGGCCGCAAAACGGTCCCAATTTTCGCCTGGATCGACCTATGTATAACTTAATGCCACTTCCAGGAATTTTGAGCAAAAAAACAACCATACATGCAATTAGAACTTTGTGATGATGAAAAAGATGAATTGCATTGAAGAAATAAATTGCATGGGTGATTCTCCTATTTAACAAATGTTTGATCATCTCAAGTGTACAATAGTATTTTTAAATAAAAACTCATTAGATAGCGGGGTTTAGGTCATTTCATTGCATAGTTTTAATACATATTGAAAATACTCAGGATAAAAATTTATTTTATTTTTCCTGTTTACCAAGTGTCATCACTTTTTTCCAGTTCTTGTTTTATTCACAGGAAATATAACAAATTATCTCGGTGATTGTTTAAAAATATCACATTCTGCTCGTCTTATCAAGAAAAAATTTTAAATAACGAAGATAAAAAAAAAATTATAAGATTCTGAATGTTTCAAGAATCGGTCAAAAACAATAACACCAAAGCTTACTTTAGACTTCTTGTTTGTATTATAGTTGCGAGAATTTTGGAAAATAAGCCTCATATCTTTGCAAAATTCAGCTGGACTGCTATAATGGTTACTATTTAGTCTCTCACGGACAGTTGATAAGTCCATCGGAATGTCAATGATATCTCTGTAATTCTGTAAAAAGAATATACATTCAAGCTTATAAAATAAAAAGTCTCCTATAAACACTGATGAATTATTGTATTAACAGCTTTCTTCTCATATAATATTGGATTGAAAGCAAACAGAATAGGGAGGAAATCAGGTTTACTTTTACATTGAATAAAATGAAAAGCCTTGAATGAATGACTTTTCAACTATTAATCACAAGACTTGTACTCTGCTGCTTTCTTTAAAAAAAAAAATCAATTGAAATAATTTATCATTAGAAAGGGTTAATAAACAATTTTAAATCAAAATAATTTGAGCTAGGAAAACTGAAAAGAAATTTATTTGTCCCATGAAAATAAACTCGAGAAATATTAAAAGTAATTCATAGCAGTTACTATTCATTTCGAAAATTTCATTCTTTTGAAGAATTTTAACATTGGCCAGGGCAAATTATTTAAATAATATTCAAAGATCCAAAAGTAAAAATTAAAACAAACAACAAATATTTATTTTTTAAAAAAAGGATAGCTTACAGGATAATCAATGAGGTTCACTGGGTGACGGAATGGCGTAGAATCATCACACTGGAAAAAGGTTGTTAGTAACTGTGCGCACTGCTGTCTCCAACTGTTTGAGGTATATTTTTGATTTTGTAAGCAAACACGTTTGCTTGACTGCTGGAGCGCTTTCTGCTGTTAAAAAGACAAGGGACATTGTGTTATTAATTACAAACCACTACGGTACTATTAAAAATAATTAAAATAAACTACATTTTAAATAACAAAATTATATACGATAATTGGAGGAGAGAGGGGCAGAGCTCTGCACCAAAAAATTACATGCATGGAATGTAGGCTAAACCGTAATGAATATTTCGATATTCACATGCCTCTGACTACTGGAAGTTAAGATTTTCAAAAAGAAATCAATCCCAAACATTTTTTCCCCCTTTGAATTAAAATTTTCAACAAGAAATAGTGGTCTAAACAGTTAATTAAACAAAATTATATAAATTAGGAAATACATAGATGTTTAATTAAGAATATGGATACATGCAATCATAATTTTGTTGGTGCAGTCATTAAGTAATGAGCACGCCGAGTAAATAACTATTTTTCATTTATTATCGATATCTGGGAAAGTGGCGGAATATACGTACATCTCGTATGAAAGTTTCAAGTCAAAAGAGAGCTAAAAATCCCTGCATTCGATCAGATAAGGGATTAACATATACAGGGTTCATACTGTATATATGATAGTAAAATTCAGGAGTTTCTAAGGATTTTTTCAGGAGTACAGTACAGAAAATTCAGGAGAAAACATGAAAAAAAAAAATCAATTGTAGGAGAGTAGGGGATAGTGCGGACAATTTTTATAAAATTGGCAAAAAAGTATACTAGGTATCAATTCTCCCATCTTTCCCAATTGCAGTGACTTGGAACATGTGTGGTAGACTCTTTCGGGGCTAAGTAAGGTCAGACGTAAGAATTCTGGATTCCAGCGACTTTCTCTCAATAAGGAAAAATGGAAACGTCATATTTTTATGTTTTATCATAATTTTATCTTTTGCTCTTCGATTGTAATTTTTCAGGAGACAAAAAGAAATATCAGGATAAAAAACAAAATTTTCAAAAGTTTTCAGGGCCCTTAGAGAAAAAAAGGAAAATTCAGGAGTTTTTCAGGAATTTCAGGAGGAGTACGAACCCTGAACCCTGTTCCAGCAGTTAATAAGAAGCATAGTTCCCTCCTAATATTTACCTTTCTCCTTTTGATTCTGGTGGATGTATCGTTCTCTGCATCACTATCTATTTCACTGCACAAAACATCCAATTCGCTCTGCGAGTCCTGAGATCGGGACTGTTTGGCTTCCATCATGTCATTATAAAGTACCATTGGATCAGTACAATGAGATGAACTATTAAAAAAGAAAAGCAATGAATCATCATCAACACCAATAAAATACTTAAACACATTACAGACATAAATATTTTTTAAGCTTTTGAAGGTGATAATAGTTAAAAAGATTTTAATGCAACGATCAAAAACTATTAATAATAATCCAAAATAATAAAGAATCTGCTCTTCAATGAATATTCAGCAAAAGGCAATCTGTACAAGTATTTCAAACATTAATTTTGATGGACAAAACTCGACATTTGTATATGAACTATTGTTATTTTCATTTTACAGTAACCAGAAGAGAAGTCCGGCCTGCCTTGGCATGTGGGCAAAATTGATGCACATTTGAGCACAACTGCTTTAATAAAATAAAACAGTACCTCCTACGAATTACAACCTTATGAAAAAAAAAATGTTTTTGTGGGAAAAAAAACAATTTGGGAAAAATAAAAATATTATAGTGAAATTTTTTTTTATCATGTAAAACTTTCAATTTTAGCAGTCATATTTTTATATTTTACATGAATTTGAGTTTTGTGAAGGGGCTGTTTTTATGAAGTGGAATTTTGTGAAAAAGTCGTTTTTATGAAGTGGAATTTTGTGAAAAGGTCGTTTTTATGAAGTGGAATTGTGAAAAGGTCGTTTTTATGAAGTGGAATTTTGTGAAGGGGCCTCAAAATGGCCCCACATTTTGCCTAGATTGACC
Organism: Araneus ventricosus; assembly: GCA_013235015.1. Taxonomy (NCBI): domain Eukaryota; kingdom Metazoa; phylum Arthropoda; class Arachnida; order Araneae; family Araneidae; genus Araneus; species Araneus ventricosus. Next base: position 159,262 of record BGPR01001786.1, on the reverse strand, counting down.
CATGCCCTACCAATCAACTCCAACCTCTACAAGACAACCAACTGGTTCCATCCATTAACCACCCTAAAAATGGAGAAATTTGGACTAATTAAATAAATTGACAACCAAGGTCTGTGGAAACTAAGCCAAAAAATAATACAACACAAAATTCCTGTGATTTTAGTCTCTTAGCCACAATTAATTAGATTTACCAATCAATTAATGAGAAAAAATTACATACTGGGAAACATATACACAAAAGTATTCAGAAAAAGGCCACACTACACACCCAAATCAAAGCTGGAGCACAAATCGCCAAAAGTCCCGGTGCTCTGTTTATATAATCTCAGTGACTTCTAAAACCTACTTATTCACACGTTTGTCAATTTAAACATTATACTTTACTCATTAAATCATAACAATACTACATAAACTTCTATATAAATCATGTACATTACATCTCCATTTTAAAAAATATCCTTCACGAGAACACTGACTAACAATTGTTCATTATTATACAGATGAAACACATTTCATTCACAGCAAATACAGAATTTAAAAAGTTAAAACACAAACTTGCAAAAATGATAATTAAGTTGTCCTGAGACTCTTTTCAAATAAAGTTTTAACTATAATTACGAAGCCTCTTTTAGCATGCTTATTATCAATTATGTATCAATTCTAAGTCAAGTCCACAATCACAGTCTGCCATCTTTCCAAAGAATCTATACCGGTGTTCCGGAAAGAACCTGTGTTTTACAGTAGAGGGCAAAAGCTTCTTTAAACCCAAAAATTGCAGAAATGTTAATGACGGTCATTATACAGTTTTTCAGCATATCATAACTTCATGTTTAAAAATGAAAATGAATACTTTTTTGGTATAAATTGGTAATTCAGAAATTCCTGAAAACTTAAATAAAACAAACACTTACTTAATAAACCTGATACAGATATCCACAACACACTTTGCTTGCTTCACAATTCTGCTACCAGGTTCATTGAATTTCAAAGCATTGACTTCTATATAGCGAACATCAAATTTTATGGCATCTAGCCTCCTACAAGAAAATTGAAAAATTTAATCATAAAATTCAATTAATATATATAAAAAGCCACAGACTGAAGTAACGCTGTCACATGGTTTGGTTTGGCTACGTGCCAAACAGACTCGGAGGATCTGTCTACGCTTATAAATAAACACACCCCTTTGCTCTGTCATTAACAAAGCCCAAATCCGATTTCTGTTATGGCGTCAAAGAACTCAGACAGATTTTTATTATTATTCATGCAGGAATGGAATAAAATTTCAATAAAATGACTTCATCTGTTTCAGTTCTTTTTGCCTCGGTAAAGTTATCTATGAAAACAAAAGTTCCTGTCAATTGATTCATGGTGTTTTTTATACATAAATTGAGCCACATTAACAGTTTTACTTCTTTATTATTTTCTTTCAGCATTTATTTTGTATTTGGCAATGCATTTTTTTTTTTTTTCCTGTTAGTGGATTTTGCCTTATTTTTACTTGGACGAAACGAAAGTAAGGTTATTATTAAATGAAGGTTAGTGTCAATTGATTCATCAGTTCTGTTTTTTTTTTTTTTAATTTTTTAAGCACTCTGCCAATGTAAATGAGATTTTATACTATAACTTTTGTTAGTAAATCTGTGATAATGGGATACAATATATGTTTGGAGGGCTAAAAGCATGTCTTAGACCGGCACGAATCTTCTAGTTTATAAGAAATGACAAAATAACAAATCGAATTTTTTCCAAAGAAATTTTGATTTCAAGGACTCTATCCGACTCCTTAAAAACATAAGCATTCACGCACATAACTATTTTTATAAATAGACAGTAACAAATTGCGATTTAGTACCTATTTTAAAACTTTGAATGCAAAATAAAAGTTTCGAATTGGCTTCTAAGGAATGAAACAATTCTTCACAAATGTAAAGTGTTTTGTAATTTTATAATAATCTGTATTAGATTTTTTAACATCCAGAAGCTGTCTGTTATCTCGGCACAATACTAAACCTATTATAAATCACACAATGTCCATCTCCCAAATGAATATCCATACCTCCAAAAATTAATGCAGCCACAAACCACCATTTAACCCTTAAGAGGCCAGGCCCAAGACTGTCTCGGGAAAGAAAACTTCCTTATAAGTGCCAGACCCGAGATTTTCCTTCTACCAGTTTTTCTCTCGTGTCACGGGGCGACATAATGAGAGGGAGTGCCTGTGGTCAGGCGAGGGTTAGTTTGAATAGATCTAGTCTTTCAACTCATATTGAGTTTAGCAGAGTAAAATCAGAGCCAGAAGTCCACTGAGTAAAATTCACAGATCATTCAGAGTTTTTTTTTAGATTTAGAGTAAATGTGTATCCAAAATAAGTGTCAATTAATGGGCATAAAACTGAATGTTTATAAACCTTGAATATACATATATACATATTTTTATTAGATTAATCTATAGGATTCTAAAATTGTTTAACTAAAGAAACGTTTTTAAATTTAAAAAACAAATAAAATGGATATAAAATAAAAAATTAAAAGGTTGACAATTTTCTCTTTTATAGATTAAGTAAATATATAGTTATTTAATTTAAGGACATTCGAATTCAAATTGCTTTTGAAACTTAATTTTTGAATATAAAATACTATACAGATATAAAAGATTTACTTAACATACGAGTACGTTTATACCTTTTAATGAAAATATTTTTTTTTGTTTTCTTTTATTAACATAATGGACAAAATCTATGCAATCAACTTGAACTGTTTCATTCTGAAAAGATTAACATTGATTATATAAAATCATAATTTCTTAACATAATAATTTATTACAATTGGGAATTTTAAGGTCATTGAGTATTAAATAAGATTCTTACTTGGGTTTTGTTTTTTGAAATTATGAAATCAAATAAGTTTCTTCCTTATGTTTATGAACACGAACAAAACAACAGATAAAATTAATTTAATGACAACGCAGCAAGTAAATTTATCCCATAGAAAAATTATAAAAAAAGTGTGTAACCTAAGGCCATCTATCATTTTAAGATTACAAAATACATAAATTTTTTCCACAGTAGCCCCCTTTAACACATTCCTAGATACACAGATACTAATTTATGAAAATTTAATTTTAAAAAAAAAGAATATAATCATGTAGATAAACACCGTAAATCACCATCTCAAAATCCAAAACTTCATCTAAGATTCCTTATTTTTTTTTTTTAATTTTCTAAATGTGGTAGAAACATAATTATAACATAGTGTTACTAATTGTGATTATTGTTTTAAACACACATTTTCAGTACTACAAAACATTTGCACATTAAATTTTACAATGCATTGTTTTAATTAAGTAAATTCTTAATTTTTAAGAATTAAAAACACAGAAATTTTTTTCCATATTAGTCCCCCCACCCCTTTTAACAGATTTCTAGATCCATCCTTGGTAACGATGCTAAGTTATGAAAATTTAATAAAAAATAAAATCGTAATCATATGCAAATAAACACCAGAAATCGTAATCTCGAAATCCCGATCGAGATTTCTTATTTACACAATTGTTTTTCTAAATGCTGAAGAAACAAAATCATAACGTAGTATCACTAATTTTGATTATTGTTTTAAACACACATTTTTAAGTGCTACAACATATTTGCAATGCACTGAATGAATAAAATACATTTATTTCAAGAATTAAATATCTCGTACCTATACCCTAACTTCAAGTAATAGTTTCATAATTCGAGATAATAAAAATATTTTTATAAATACGTAGTGAGGAGAAAACAATGAAATGTACGCATTTAATTAGTAACAAAAAGATTCATATAAAAAAAATTATTCTCCTAATGTTAATTTTATGTAGCGTTTAAGAAAACATCCAAAAACGTTCACAGATAAAAACTCCCAACTTGTTGGCATTTTCAAATTGCAAGACATTCCCAACTTTTTCTGAGAATACTCAAAGAAAGGTCAACAAAGGAAATCATCTGTCACTGTCGCCCAATGACGGGTCTAATAGCCCCTGCGGCGCGGAATTGACCGCAAAAGGGGGAATGCATTCTTTTGTCCAAACCCTGGCACTTTAGAGTTTAGTTTAGTTATATTAACGTCCCGTTTTGAAGCAACATGAGGGCTATTTTGGGACGGACCTCGTAATTTTGAACCTCAGTCACATGACGAGGACGACACCTGAGCTGGCACCCCCCTCTCCAAACTTCCACGCCACACCAACGGGAGGACGTTTGACCACTACGTATGATTTAACATGCAACAGGCCCAATACACAGCGGATCTTCAGTGGAATCGGGTTTCGAACCTGGAACCCTCCGGCCCCAAAGCCGAGACCTTACCACTAGGCCACCGCAGCCTCCTGGCACTTTAGAGGTAAGCACTGCTATTTCAACCTGCCAACTGGAGGGTTAATAAATACATTGGACACAAACAGTACAAGAAATAAATTACCTGTAGAAACGATTTTGAACTCTAGCTTTAATGGTCCCCAAATCCATAGGATATTCCACAACAATAGCATAGCTAGGGTACAAATTCAGATCCACAGGTGCTACAAATGATTCTGCTATGCTCAGCTCCATAATTCTCCCTAGACCTCGAGCAATCCTTTCACAATCGTAGTCCATTCCATATTCGGACCATTCATGGGGTTCTGGCACGTACATCATGGCCATTCTTTCCTCAGGAGTGATATCCACACTGCCACCTTCTTCCTCTGGCAACCCTGATAATGGGACATCAATGTTATTCGTAAAAAATAACCAATGAAATCTTGAAAATTAATTTTTAAAAAAACTAGAAATCATTGCTATAAAATATAAATAATTTTCCAACATTTAAAAAAAAAGAAAAGCATCTCACTTTCAAGATCAGAGAAATGTAATCATAGAGTTTATATTTTCATTTTTAAAATGACTGAATGTCAAAACATGTATTTGGAACCTTCCATTTCCTTCAAAATATACCAAACAAGCATGCTTTAAATAAAACTGAAAAGAAATAATTTGAAGAAAAAGGTTTTGAATCTTTTGCATGATAAAATTATTAATCAGCAATTTTGGAGGGAAAAAATTAAAGAAAATTTGATTTTTTTTTTTTTTGAGAATTTTAAACTACATATTAATTAGTTAATTTTTTAAAAATTAGATAATATAGCAAAAATGTATTAAATGTTTAAGATAGTTTTATAGCTAATAAAAATACTTTAGAAACCACAAAATTCTCCAAAAAAAATTATTTTTAAATTTATAGTAATTGCCTCACCTTAACCAAGAAACAATTATATCAAATTAACTTAAGTTATAAAAATTTCAAACTACACAAGTCAGTATTATTGGCTTGTATTTCTGCATTACATATAAAAATGCAAAAAAAATTTAAATTTTTTTTTATAATCTCAAATTTAAAAAAAAAAAACACTATCATAGATACTTACGTTCATTATCAATTGGCTCAAAATCCCACGGGCTCATGTGTTCTTTTTCCCCATTATCCCACTTAACTAAAAAGCACTGAAACATGGAATCGGGAAAATTTGGATTCAAAGGCTTCTGTGCCTTAATAGTACCAAGCCACCATGCCTTATCGATTGCAGAGCGAAATCTATCACCTAAAAATAAAAAATATCAAACTGCACTACACTTTTTAACATCTCAATTTATGGATAAATAGAACAAATTTATTCTACCAAAATTAGAGTTGAAATTTATTATAGTAAATTCTTGATTATCCGGCATTCAAGTATCCGGAGAGCTCAACTATCCTGAAAAATTAGAAAATGGGTTTTTCTAAAAATTTTACATCCACACGCCAAAATTTAGCACTCGCGCGCCCGCTCCGTTCCATTCACATGAACAATTTATTTCTGGAATGCAACTTCCGCTCTGCACGGAGGGGCATAGAAAGGGGGGAAAAAAGCAATATACAGTACTGTGAAGTACACAGACTTGTTTTATGAAGGAGGGGTCAAAAGCAAAAGTGAGAACCAAATAAAAAATAAAAGGCCTTCGCCTTTCGCCGAAAAAAACGAAATCGACAAAAAAAAGGGGGGAAGGGACAGAATCGATAAAAAAAAAGGTTCATGGGAGTTACTCCAGATTGGTAAGTCCCTTTCTTTTCCTTTATTTTTTATTTATTTACTGTCTGAATACCGGCAGATGTTGATTCCGAATTGCGTAATATCATGTGCAGAAGAATTGGAGGCGCGTGTATTGTACAATAACCCTTGTGATTTTTTAAAAGATAATTAGTTTTGATATTCAATCTGGGATTCGTTTATGATCACTTAAAAGAGTTTATTATGCTTGCTGAGTAGAATATTTTTCAGGTTCGTCGGCTTTTTTTATATGTTTATATTTTTACAATCTATATATTTACAGTAAAAATTCAGCTACGGCTACAGGTCATACTTTTTATCATCGATGTTAAATTAAAATCTTCATAAAATGTTTTGTAAATACAATGTTATGGAAGATACAGAAGTATTCTTAAAAATTATATTTAATGCACATTTCAATAATGCACATTTCAACATGACAAAAACAAATTATTTGGCCGAAAATATCTAAAAAAAAAGGCTACAATCTACCCCACCCACTTCCATTTTTCCCATCACACTCAACTATCCGGACTTCTCAGGTATCCGGAAATCAGCATTTCCCGAGCATGCCGATTAGTTAAGCTTTTACTGTACTAGATTATTTTATATAGTTATGTAGTTGTTTATCGAAGCTCTAGTCTATAAAATAAGACAAGAATCAAGTTCAGAAACAAAATTAATCCCACTGGTTTCAATTTCTCAAATAACTTATAATCATGTATGTCCAATTATTAACTTCATATTAATAAACTAGATACCCAGAAGAAAATCATCACTAATTATCATTCATACTCAAGAGGGGGGTAAAACAGATTTTATTGCAATGAAGAATATATTCTTCTGATTAAGCATGCACATCCATATGCCTCACTGCTTTCAAAAATAAATGAATAAATTTGAAAGGAATTTTTGAATATGAAAGGAACTTTCCTAAGGAGAATTTTTTTAACACAACTCAATTTGTATTAAAGATTTTCACTGACAGTAATTTTTCAGCTGTTTGCACCTACATATCAAATTTCCACTACTATGATCTTTTTTTTTTTTGCTTAAATTAAAAACCAAAAATTATGAAGAACAAATGGATTAGTACATATTTTTTTTTCTTATACGGTAACATTCTAAAAGAAATCAAAAACATTTTTACAATGCTAAAAAAGGCATCGTATTTAAGAAATTCACCTAACTAATTTTTTTAAATATCTAGTTGAAAAACTGTATCGAAATGAATTTCAATAATAGTTTTTAGTTTCCATTTGAGAGGAAAAAGTTAAAACAGATTTCAGCCAAAGAAAGAAAAAAAAAATACATTTATTTTTATGACAGCACATTAATTACAAATCAATATGATTATAATTATCAATCACTTGCAGTCATTTTTCATGACAACATATGTACACATGAGAAAAATGTGAATGGTTTCATTCTACTATTATTACAAGGAAAACAAATTTCTCCAAAACAAAAAAAAATCTCTGATGAACTCAATTGTATGATACAGCTAACCAAAGGATTGAAAAGGAAATTAATGATTTAAAATACATGACGGATCATTTATGCCCTGATAATCTTTCATACACCAAAAAGAAAAAATGCAATGAATAAATTTTGGATATTTTTCTCAACAAAGATGCACAAAAATTTAGAGGGGAAAAAAAGGACATTGTGATAAGATATATTATTAAAAAATATAGATTACCTGGCTTCCAATCATAATGCATTGCCTGATCATAATTCTGTTTAAGGATAATGAAATCAATAACATCAGCCATATCATGATATTTAACAGTAAAGCTTTCTGGGCACTTCTCTGCAGGATTCATTAGACTCAATTTCAAACAACACAGACGAGGGGGATGGTTTTCAAAGGTAATATCATCAATTCTGGCTACTTCTTGATCCTAGAAAAGTTCAATAATTATAAACAATTAAATGAAACACTTAAACAAATCAATGAAGCACATACATTTTGTGCCATTTTATCAAAATTACTAGCAATACCCACACGGCATTGCCCGTGGTGTCATGACTTCAACAAAATGAAAAATAAAGTCCATATATAATTACATAAATGACAGTTATGAAAACGAAATCAAAGCAGAAAAATATATATTATTGATTTAGCCCACTTCTTTTTCCTCCCGACAATGACATTTACCCGTGGCATCATGGCTTACACAAAATATAAAAAACGGCCACAGACGATTACAAAAATGAAAGTTTTGAAAACAAAATCAAAACAGAAAAATATGTATTATTGAGTTTGCCCACTTTTTTTCCCTCTTGATAAGGACATTTACAACTGTAGGAAAAGAGTACCGAGTACATTAATCCAAAACAATATTAAAAAATAAAGTGAAATTCATTACACCGCAAGCAAAGTATGCGAGGCAAAGAAATATATTAAGAAACGCTTAAAAATAATAATCGGTCATTGAGAAAAATCATCTCCATATAGAACAATGCGAAAGTATTGACGTCATCTGTCACGAGGAAGGTGACGTCCGATCAGAGTGTAGAAATGCATGCTGGGAGCCGAAAGTAACCTAGGATCGAAAGCTCCAATTTGGTCTGTGAGAGAAAATGTTTGAACTGATCAATAAAAAATTTTTTTAGAAAATCGAAAGAAAAAAAAGAAAAAAAAAAAAAAAGATATTTTAACCATTCTTGTTTCAAAACAGGGATAAATATTCTGGTTGTTACCACAAGAAAATTGAAAATGATACCATTATTAGAACGTCGGATGCGAAAAAAATAAAAACTGAATGTTAAAAATGTAAAGGAAAAAAGACTATTGTTTAAAAATTTCTCAAAATTCAGTAAATTACATTGGAAATTCAAAACAAACTTCAATAGAACAAAAATCATTCGCTCTTTCCGATGGTGTATCTATTTTTTTCGTGAAATTATCCGAAACCATGCTATTGAGAAATTAGTGCAAAAAATCATCCAAAACACAAAACATTAAATAAAAAATTTTCTGGATTAAATTTTAAAATTCTGGCTTTGAGGTGCATTGAGTCACCATTAAGACCACCTGTGTGCCAAATTTCAATGCTGTAAGTGCGATAGATTCATCTGGACATCGCACGCACACACAAACATTGCCTTTTATAAGTATAGATTACACTACACTCTCAAAAATTTCCGTAATTTCAGGGCCACTGCCCGTAATTTTTACGGTCACCAGCCACTTTTCCCTTTTTACGGGCATAACCCATATATTGTTGTAGGATATTTCCCACTTTAGGGTCAGATCCCATTCTTTTATCACGGACGCTTTTCATTGGTCAATCGGAATGACGTACCAACCGTTGAGTGGGAAAAAGATTAAGAAAAGGACGCCATGACCGTATTTTTTTTGGACAATCGAAGCGAGAACCCTGACTTTCTCAAGGAAATTGTGGATCAAGTATTTTGAAATAGAAATTTCACAGTGGATGACTGTTTAAAGCATATTAAATCATACTTATACTCCCAGTGGCAGAAACACCGCGACGCTGCGTCGTACGTCGCAGATTTTGGACAGTGTCTGCAGACTATTTTGTAATCAAGTTTATCATGTGCTCATAAAATAAATCCCATCATGAAAAATATCAAAGTTATTAATCACACTTTCTAAAGAACTTAGCAATTATTATATAACTCAAATTGCTAAAATATGCAATCCTCTCGCCCTCGCACAATCATCGCCCCCCTCCCCTCGTTCTTCCCGATGCTGAAGGGCTTCCCTAGACCTAGTGACTGCGATTTGACTTTGAAGTACGCTAAATGTCTCATATCGGTATTGGTCAAAGCCCGATGTTTTCTACGCGTTTCATTCCGATACGTTTCTTGCACGGAGCCTTTGGCTTCTGGAAATAACACGTGGTTTTTACTTTGAGATGGCTAAGTATATAGATAAAATTCGTTATTTTGATTGCGATGCTACATGATTACGAAAAAACTTAAAGCAGCATTATTTACGCCAGCATGAACATAAACCTCCGAAGTTTCGATCGATCTCTACGGCTGCAAATCAATCATTTTTTAAAAACGGGAGCGGAAAAAGAACAAATTCTGAAATTGATAAAGACGAGGAACAGAGTTCAAGCCAAGATTGCCCACTTTTAAACGTTCTAAGCATTAGTTAAGAAATATGGAATTAATTATCATACACACTTTCAAAATGTATCTACATATGTGCAAATGCAAAATTCCATAAAATCAAAAGTTGTATCAAGAATTTTAGAGGAAGTCAGCTCTGTTCTTCCTTGTTTTAAATAATAAACAATGATACTAGGAAATCTTATATATGCATAATTGCAAATCTTATTATCTGCAATTATGCATATATAAATCTGAACATCTGTTTGCATACAAACCATTAAAATGCATATCAGGATAAATGTGCTAATAAGTTTCAAAGTTTTTGTTTCGTAAAAAAAGGAATTATTTATTGCATTTTAAATTAAAAACATACCAGGAAGACATTTTTTGGCATACTTAATTTTTTTATCAATAAACAGGAGGCATAAATTTTTAAATAACATCTAACATATTGAAGAATATTTCATTTATATGAGCTAGTGATGTATTGTTTTGAAAAATTCACCAAAACAGAAAGACACCAAGTGCTGTGTTTAAAACGGAAAAGTACCCAAGTATAATTTTCTGCATAGGTATTTGTATAGTATGCTTAATATTACTTCTGAAACAACTTCATACTTCATTATTGTTAATTATCTGCCCAAAGAAAAGATTAATCTTCATATGTTTTTGTTTATTAATTCATACAATTATATTATACAAATAATAAAGATGTTATATGGTTTTTAATTTATGTTTGTCGTATTTTAATAGTTGTAAGTTGATATAAATATTTCAAAAAAGACAGCAAAATATTTATAGTCGCGCACTATTCTGCAGACTATTTTTAAGAAACCCAACCTCCGTTGCAGACTATTGAAAAGTATTCTGCCACTGGGCTTATACTATTCTTTAACAAATTTTATTGGCTTTCTGCTAGTTATAAAAATTTTCTGAAGAATATTTTAGATTTAGAGTTATGAATTTTTAAATAAATTAACCCAATTTGCATCAGTTTTGGCCACATTAATATATTTTTAACAGACATTTTAATGAATTTTAAGTAAAAATGAATCATTATGAAATATTTATTTTAGTACATTATTTTCTGTTATTTTAAATGTGTTTTTTTTTTTTTGATGAATTTATAAAGATATGTAATAAAATTTACCTAAACTGATTTTAGCTGCAGATTTCAGTTTTAAAAAAAGAAACAGGAATGCAGAAAACAATAATTTAATTTGGTTGATAAAATACAAACTATAATTTTAAACTATATATACTCGCATAATTTTTTTTTGATAAAATATGAAACAAAAAATGGAGAGAGGAACAAACTTACATTGCAAAAGCATAGATTTTTTTTAAAAATCAAGAATTTTCATTATTATACTCACTAACAATATCCACAAATATGTATTTTTATAATTTTTAATTGCAACATTAATCAAATTCAGCAGAATCATTTTTAAATTAGAGCAATCCATGCATATAAAAGAATATTCCTTATCACTCGAGTCGGATTCCTCAAGTTGAAATTTTCTAACATAAATGTGAGGTAAATGTTCAAAATGGAGATGTTTTTGACATTCCATTTTGAATGGCCTTAACTGCATTACCAACTTTAGATGGTGAGTAGCAAATTTTTTTTATGGAAATGCTACCTGCCTTCTTATTTTTAATTGAAGCCATTACTATGTAAAATGAAAACAAACAAAACTTAATCAGTTACTTTTATTTTAGAAACAAAACTAAATCAGTTACTTTTATTTTAGAAATAAAATTAAGTTAGTTGCTTTTATTTTAGAAACAAAACTAAATTAGTTGATTTCATTTCATCCAGATATTCTTAAATTTATGTAATGTCTCAAAACACAATAATGAAGTTATGTGGCCAAAACTGGAATATGTAGTGTTCCACTTTTGGCCACCACCCATTTAAACTTAAAAATAATTAATTTTGATATGAAATCGGAATAAAAAGAAAGTTTACCTCATAAACCGCAAGGGTAATAAGTTTTAGATTAATCATTTAATTCTGAGAGCTTGATGATGAAAAACTTCAAATACTTGTTCCTTAACAAAAACCGTAACAGTTGTGAGTATACAATACATGATCATGCATTTAATTTTTTTAGAAGTCGCATGTTTGAGAAAAATGAACCAATCAGATTGAAAATAGTCAAATAAGGATTATTTAAAGTATTGGATTGCTTCTTATTAGTTAATTTGAAATTACTGGTTAATTATTGGAAAAACATATCCAACGTGGCCAAAACTGGAGCATCTACCCTATGTGTGTGTATATGCAAATATATATGTGTATGTATGTATAGGGTTCCCAGTGGCAACTATTTGTTACTAAAATTTGGCCTGGGTGGCTATAGAGACTATTTTCGTGTAAAAATGGCCTACAGCTGTTACTGTCTAATAAGAAAACATGAATTTCGTAATAAACCATTTTCAGTTGGTCAGACATGAACAAAAGAAAGATATGACTGGAGTTGTGTCAACATTTTAGGTAATGAGTCATTTGAAGGAATTAAGTTTCCATTACTATTCAATGAGTTGACATATTTTCATGTTTGTGAGCCTGGGTTGCCACGTTGCCTTGGCCACGACCTTTCTGAAGGAATCGTTTCATATGATTTGGCATTATTTGTGAAATATTTTATTAAAGAAAAAAATGGTTATCTTACAAAAAAAATTAATTTTATAATTTTGAAATTTTCTTATTTGGGAAATGAGTCGAGAAATAAGCCCAATGAAATAAAGGCAAATAAAAATAAAATAACTGGCCATTCATGCAGCCCAAGGTAAACCTGGAGTTTAGGGTGCGTACTATTTTCTCGCCAATTTTCTTTGGAACAAATTTGTTTGATGTTGCCAAACGCTGTTTAGGATGCGCAGTGAGTTTTTTTAGATCTCCTGTGTATTTGATGCTTATGGCATCTCAAAACGAGACATTGACAAGTGTGCACTGGGCAAATTATTTTAATTTAAAAAAACATCAGTGGCTTCACTTTCAGCAAAGTGGGCCCCTCGTAGCTTCGCTTTTTCATTGAGAAACGAAACACACAGGGAAAGCACGAACACAGGAAAAACACGATGTCTGAAGACGATGAAACGTAGCAAGGGAACTATTGTTTCCAGAAAAAACACTCCTTGTTAGATATTTACAAGCCATAATTAGCAACACAGAAAAAGAGAATCAATAAATTAAATGAACGAAAATCTTCAGAAGAGGAGCAAACGGTTATTGAAAAATATCATTTGGTAAATGATCAAGAATTCCAAATGAAGTATTATTCAAATTCGTATGCCGACCAATGGAAATGAGGTGAAATTAAGGGCATGCGCCGTAGACCTGTAAACAAATCACTGTTGGTGCATGCTCAAACGACGCCGAAAAAATTTTCAACTTGCATCCAAAACAAATGATCTGGCACACTCTTCTCTTGGCGACAAACAACTGGCAAGCTTACAGGAAACGAAGTGAGTATGCACCCTAAACTCCAAGTTAACCATTTTTATTATAATGTACTAAGCAAACAGCTCCAGATCAGCGCACATCTACATGCTCAGCTAACCGAAATGATCTCAAACATATGTTTACTTTATATTTTTGAGAAGCTCCTGTCAGCTATTGCATTATCTTCGGATGTACACATGCATGCAAAATTTCAGCTCAGTCGGTTGATGGGATGTTGGGGGAAAATCTTATGCAATATTCAAATATTAGTTAGCTTATCATTTAATGATTTGTTTTAAGATGCGAAGTAACTTGTTGTTCTAAAAACAGTTTTCTATGACTTTCAGCATGGAAAGCATAGAAGATATTGGAGTTGCAGCAGAATGAGATAAATATCTCCAAGAATCGTATCAACAGCAATTCTTCGACCGATCCAACCAAAAAAACTAATTGATGCCTGGAAGCAATTAGGTATGTGTATTTATAACAAAAAAAAATTATAACATAAACTAAATTTGTTTTAAATATATTAAAGCTATAAATTTCAAAGTAATTCATTTTTTTTTTTTTTATGTTTAAATGTTACATTGTATTCTAATATATATATTTTATTATTAAAACAGCCTTTTTTACATGAGGTGAAAAAAAAAATTAACTTTTGTGGGTAGATAATAGGCTTAATAATTCTTGTCAGTTTGTATGTTTTTGGAATTTTTGAAACATGTTTGTACCAATCATAGCTTTACATTAAACAGATAGCTAATAGTAAATTTACTTTTTGACATCATTACCATACAACCTATGTCTTTTTCTAAAAACAATTTCTTTTTCAATATACTTTAGTATCCTGTGTCTAAAAAAAAAGTATTTGGTGCCTTTGAAACAGCATTTATATATATATATAAAAAAGGGTTGGGTGCTATAGTGTTCGATTGTACTAACATTTCTTTTTCAATTAATTGAAATTAAGCTTGTTAAACTTTGAAAATGGCAAAATCACTGGAGAATTTTTCTTTGTCCAATTTGTAGTTTACAGGTGTTTTCTAAGGATGAATCATGATAAAGGATCCAAAGCTTCCAAAAATGAGAAAAAAAAGTGTGCCATGAATGAAATTATAATATATAATGAAAATATTAAGTCTCTTGATTCTGTTAATTGTACCTAACTTATTGAATTGTTATTGTATTCTAATCATGGTTTGTGATTTTTTTTTTAATTTAAATCTGATGTTTTTGATTTTTAAAGTTAACAAAATTTTAACATGTCACTTAACATGTTCATCCACTCAGCTCTTCAGTTATGTCTCATTTTTTTTATTTTATCCTTTCAGGAAATCCTTATCAGCTGGATCCTGTTTGCACCGTCTTCGTAGAGAAAGTACCTCTGGAACACACGATACCATTGAATGATGCCATGCATACTTGGTTTTCGTCATTTTACAGAATTTTCCTCCATTTCGAGAAATTTTTAAAAAATAGTCTGTTTTGCCATAACATTTTGTTTTTAAATTAGTTGCATCCAACGTTCTAATAACACTATTATTTTCAAAATTTTTTTCAGCTTATAACTAGAATGGTTCTGTCGGATTTAAAACAAGAATGGTTAAAATATCATTTACTGTTTTTTTTTTCCTGGGCAGTTGAAAGTTATTTTTCTCTAGCTAGTTTTATCCTGCAACACGTTTCCGGGTATTTATTCTTCTCGCATACTTTGCTTGCAGTATAATAATGATTTTCACGTTGCAATTTTTTAATATTGTTTGGATTAACTTTTCTAATTGTCACGAAAAAAAATATGTGGGAAAATCAATGTGTATCTTTTGTTTTCAAAACTTTTTCATGTCATTGTGTTTTTTTTTTCTTTTTTTTCTTTTCATTTTGTTGAAGTCCTGATTCCACAGGCAACGCCATACGCGTACTGCTAGTATGTATATTTTTACAACTCGTTGTCTATGTGTATAAATGTCTGTATATATGTTTTTGTAAGTCATATTTTTAATAAATTGTTTTTTATTCAATTGAATTGCTTTACCTGTTATTTGAACATAATTTCACTAAGTGATTTAAGATTATATTTCATAATTTAATGTTTCATTTATCTGTGGTATACAATTATAATTCGTATATCTGTTCACTGTTTATGTTTGTAATTCATTAAATACTGGAGAAAGAGTGGGGCATCATACCTCTTCATTCTATTACATTGCAGTGTGAATAAGATTTAAGAATTCATATATCAACTGTGCTATACAATTGTGCATACCTGAGCATTTTTAAACATGTGGGCTGAACAGTGAGAACTTGTTGAGGTTAACTGTGTTAAATTTAACATGTTGTGCTTTCCATTAATGGAAAAGTATATTTAACCGAAAAGAAAAACACAATTTAAAGTCAAATTTTGTTTCTTTGGTTAGTGGTACAAAAACAGTTTAGCCTTGGGGAAAAGAAGTAGTTGGTCATTAACTTAATGCCTATTGCACAGTTATACATTGTCTCTGGTCTAAAAGTTTCTTTATGACTTATAAAGTAACTAACTGTATACTAAAAGTTTAGTGTTTTCTAATACCTCTACATTATTACACATATCGAAATGATGTACTAAATATTTCATAAAATTTATTCAAGTTTTTAAGATATTTTGATTTTGGCTTCTGTCTTCCGAGTATAATTAATTTATTTCTGATTATATGTATACTGGTTTTGAAGAAACCTCTACAGTACCTCCATAATGGGCTTTTCTTAATACAATCGGCTCCTAACATATGAGCAGAGATAAGGAACCAATTTCCACTTTTTTTGAGGGTGCTAACTTCCAAATCAATGAGCATTTTTGTACGAGCAAATTTCAAAATTTGGATTCATGGTCAGAAATTGAGGGGCTGTTTTAGGTGGTCAGCACTCAAATTTGTGGTCATGAACCAAAATTCTAGGTCATAGTCAGAAGTTAGAGGTACTTCTATTAGGTCAACTTTTAAAAATTGTGAGCATTATCCAGAACATAACGAGTAATTTTATTCGGAAAACTTCCAGATTTAAAAGGAGCTATTCGCAAAGTAACGAATACTTTTATATAGACAGCTTACAAAATTGTAAGCAGTTGCCAGAAAATGGCAGCCACTTTTATATGGTTAAGCTTCCAAAATTGTGCGCAGTGACCATGAAATCACGGGCACTTTTATACGGTGAGCTTCCAAAATTACGGGCATTGACCAGGAAGTAACGGGAACTTTTGTACGGTCAACTTCCAAATTTACGGCCAGTGGCCAGGAAATCACGGGCAGTTTTATACGGTGAGCTTCCAAAATTATGGGCACTGACCAGGAAGTAACGGGAACTTTTATACGGTCAACTTCCAAATTTACGGTCAGTGGCCAGGAAATTACGGCCGTAGGTTTACGGCCACATTCATAAAATCACGGTCAGAATGTTTTACGGGCAAAATGTATTTTAACGGGCAATGGACGGACCCTGGGCTGCCGGTCACTGCCCGTAATTTTGCGAAGAAATTTTTTACAGTGTAATGCATTTTACATCATAACTTTGCCAAATAAAATTTTATTTTTCAAATAAATATCTTTCACAATTCTTTCAAAAAGAAATCTACATTCTACTAAATTCAATAAGAAACTCAAGAACATTTTTTTAAGAAATACGAGTATATTTTTTCAAATCCTTGCTATAAAATTATTCAAACAAAATTTTCAACATTTTATATACATTAGTCAAGATAAGCACACTTTGATTTAGCATAAGCTGGACATGTGGGCATCAAAGCCACTTATCACTAAACTTCATAAACAAAACCAGATTTAAATGGTTCTATCTCCAAAAAGATGCGATTTTTTCCCAAGAAAAGTGTTAAGATATTAATTTAAAAGATGCAATGGGAGGAATTATAAATCACTAAAAATTTAGACGAAAATATTTATTAATAAACAAGTTTGAAAGAAAATTTCTTTATCAACTCTTAGCATTACTAAAATTATAGGCATGGACTTTTGAAAACAGCAATTCATACTTTTAAGAAATATTAAAGCATTAAATAAGCATCATCAACCATCAAGAATAAAACATTTTTCTTTTCCTTTGTTAAAACAAAATAAAACTAAACATAAAATTGAATGCTTGAAAAATAAAATGGCGACCAGATTTCATAATCAGTTGAATTATGCAGAAATCTGCTTATTCAAGAATTAAAACTAAAATATTAATTTATATGAGTGTCATCCAGAAAATAAAGACCGTTTTGTTATACAAAATGGAAAAAACAATTATGTTACATACCGGAAGCTTCCTTCACTTCTCTACATAATCACCTCCTACATTTAAACATTTGTTGTATCTTGTCCACGAGCTTCAGAATACCCATGTCACAGTCTTCTGCGGTCAGTTCATTAGGCCAGGTGGTCATTGCATTCTCCAACTATCCATCACTTCCAAAACGTTTACCATCCAGAAACTCTTTCAGCTTAAGGAAAAGAGGGAAATAGCTAGGAGCAAGGCCTGGGCTATAGGATGGATGCCTAGGGGGATGATCAAAAATTTCCCAACCGAATTGATTCCAGTTGCAGCAGCAGTGTGAAGGCGGGTATTGTCATGAAGAAGCACAATTCCTCCAGAAAGCATTCCTCGCCTCCTGTTTTTGATGGCTCGCCATAGTTTTCTTGGAGTCTCACAATAACGATTTGCATTGATTGTATGCGCATTGCTCCTAGCGATTTCTATCTTTTCCTTAAGCTGAAAGAGTTTCTGGATGGTAAACGTTTTGGAAGTGATGGATAGTTGGAGAATGCAGTGGTTTAATGAACCGGTGGCAGAAGAGTATGACATGGGAATTCTGAAGCTCATGGACAGATACGACAAATGTTTAAATGTAGGAGGTGATTATGTAGAGAAGTGAAGGAAGCTTCCGGTATGTAACAGAATTGTTTTTTCCAATAAATATTGTGTTTTTCATTTTGTATAACTAAACGGTCTTTATTTTCTGGATGACCCTCACATAACTCTGGCTTAACAAATAAATTACTGTTTAACAACTATAGTTTTACTTTTTAAAAATTCTTTAGAACAGACTTACATGCATGGAGGACAAAATAGTTTATAATATTTGAGAGAAAACTTATCATTTGTTCCATTCCAAGAATTTATATCTAATCTTATTCTTTGAATAATTTTTCTCCTCTTAAAATTCAAGACAATGATTTTCGCAAATGAAAACCTGAAATATTAAAATTTCAATAATACTGACCCTTAAATTCATTTTCCTCCATGGCTGACTTCTCATGTAAATGTCGTATATTCTGTTCCTCTTCACGGCTTGGACATACAGTTCATGACCTTGCCTAAAATACACAATCTCATCTCCTATTTGAGGTACGTAAGGTGCTTTGTGTGGCATAACATCTGTTAACCACTCAGGTGGACGGAATCTTTCTGGAAGCTTCTTGCCATTTGCCTGTTAAATGGAATTTTAAAAGTTTTAAAGGTCAGTAATGTTTATAAAATATTTCCGAGGGAAAATTTTAATTGGTTATTATTAGAAATTTATTCATCACACTTTTAACAGTTTTTTCCCTCCTGTCACACAAGGATTTTCTATTTCTTTCAGTTTATGTGGAGTACCGACTTACTTCGTCCCTCTTCGGATCGCCAACTCTTTGCCGCCAAGAACGGTGATGAGAGAACATTTGCTTTGGATGTGTCTAGATGTTTTTAACGAGTGGCATACGCGCACAAATTAATCATTTCATCGGTGTTTTCCTTATCAGACTATAATGCACCACGTTTCGATTGGACTGTTTTGTTCAACTCTTGGATGTGATTGGTCGATAAATTCGAATTTGATTAAAACTTTGTTTGGAATTCTTCAGATTGAATATCGGTTCAGTACCATGTATGTTAATCTGTGTTTTTTGTTTCTCAATGAATGAGCAAAGCTACGAGTATTCCGTTATGCTGAAAGAGAAGCCGTTGATCTTTTTTAAGTTAATTAAAATTTGCCCGATACGCGCTTGAAATGCCGCAGGCATTGCATACGGAAATTCTAGTTTTAAGAATTTTTTAAATAAACCTAGATTCCTAACATTCAATAAAAAAGCAAAGCTACTAGTTTCCTGCTATGCTGAAATCAAAGCTGCTGACGTTTTTTTAAGTTAAAAAAGTTTGCCTGGTACATGCATAAAATGCCGCAAGCATTGCATGCTCAATCTCTCGTTTTCAGGTGATGCATGCGCAAGAGAGCAATAAAAATCGCACTGCACATACAAAACAGTATTTGGAGACGGCAAATTAAATTGTGCCAAGAAAAATTGGCAAGAAACAGGTGTGTACCGTAAACTTCACATTTACCTTTCTTTATGACATTTAACAGAAACAGCTACCAGATAAATAATAAATATTTTTACAATCTATAAATTTAAAATAATTAGTGGCACAGTTTTCACTCCTCAGTAAATCAAATACACAAGATTTACACATCAATATCTGTTACCTCTAGAGCAAATGTGCCCATATCCTGATTATAGCATAACAGTTTTTAATATTCTGATTAAATGTCCAGTAGTTGCACATTACTTCTAGACAGTAACAACTACATTACAGGTATTGCTTAATATAGATTCATATGTTCATCTTCACATTTTTAAAGAATACCCAAGAATTTATTCTCTCATTTAAACATAATGTACAAAATTTATCCAGGGTGCGTAGTGAGAAATTGCTGCAAAAATTAAGCACTTTTAAGGACTTTTTAAGCACCTTAACCAAAAAAATTAAGCACCTTTGTGCATGCATGCATACGCCGACACACGTATTTTCTAAGCATATGATGATTTCTGTTTTATAATAATGCATAGTTTTTACTGAAAATTTAAAAATATATTTTTTAAAAATTTTAATATTTATTTCTATACTTGCACAACGTCTTCTATTGTAAAATAAAGGATATATTTTTAATTTCACAAAAATATTAAAAGTGATAATGCAAATTGTCATTATCAAAAATTAAATCAACTTTTATAAGATTAACAATAAAAATCTGTTACCCTTTTCAACATTTCTTAAAATTAACAAATTACCAGTTAATTTGCCCCTTAGGGATAATTATTCCAGTATTTCAATATACAGCGCTACCGATGGGGAACTTCAGCATTTTTTTTTTATTTTTTAAATCGATTTAAAATGCTTCGAAACGAACAATAACATTAAAAAAAAATTTCTAGACAGTTTTGTTTTTTTTAAATTTGCAATCAAAGTTCGACTCTCAGAAAACGCGGGAAAAACGATCCATTTTGGCGGGAAACGGGTCTGACGTCAAAATTGCCAGACGGGGGAGAAACACTCTTCCTTCCCGTTCGCGCTCTATAGAGATTCTCTTTTTTTCTATACTTTCCGACTATCGCATCAGATAAAATAATGTCGGAAAGATACAAGTATTGTATTGTTCCTAAATGTCGTAATACAACTGTAACGGCACCCGATAAATTATTTATCAATGTGCCAAAAAATTATGTTATTAGCAAAAAGTGGTGTAAAGCGATGAAGAGAGATCCGAGGCTAAATCCGGAATTATCAGCAAGCAGCGTTCGTCATGTCTGTGGAGATCATTTTGATGTGAGTTATTAATCTATATTATACCTATTAAAATTGTAAATCATGAAGCACAGTAAATTCAGAATTCGATATCTTTTTTGTTTTTAAAAGAAGTATAAGGTAAGATTAGCAGCAAAAAATTAAGATATTTTAAAGCAAATAGTTAAAGTTAATTAGTTTTTCCCATTTGATTACATGGAATTTATTTTTTTACCCTTTGAGAGTCATTGCCCCTCAAAGGGTAAAAATATAGAAGATCCCACCTTCTTTAAGAAACTTTTTTTAAAAAAAAAATTTGCTCATGTTAATTTATAGCATAAATTTTTTCAATGGATATTCGAATGTTTCTTATATTTTTTAAAAAAATTAGCAGTACTATTGAAAATCAACAAGAATATCTTAAAAATTAATTTAAATTCGCGACTTTTTTTATAATAAAATTCGTTTTCAATTGTAGTTCAACAAAATAATTCGAAGAATTAACTTTTGATTCAAAATAAATTCTTTATATTCAATGTATGCATTAAAATCAAAATTAGTCTTCAAAAGTTAGTTTGCTCATCAATTATTATAGTTCAGAGAAGGTGGAATAAATTTATCTCATCGTGCATCTCGAGTTTGTTGATGGCAACACTTAAATTCCTAGATCAGTCGCATTTGGTCTGGTTTGAATATTGTTATAAATTTATATAGTTTTTTTTATATAATTCAAAAATTAACTAACATGAAGAAAAAAACTTACTTTGCAGTAAAGAAGGCTTACTACTTACAGATACTTTGTTCGTATCTTTTCTTTTTTTTTGCAATTTACGAAAGTGGTTACAGTTTTATCATTTTTAATTTTTTATTGTATTTCTTTATAGTTATTTTTACCAGATTTTATATTAATTAGTATAAACTAGTATTTTAAAATTAATAATAGTACAAAGGAAATAATTTATATAGTAAAATAAAGCGTAGTAAAATAAAACTATATAAAATAAAATTAATTTTTAAAAGGCATAGGTGTGTTTTTAAAAAAATGCCGTACCTGAAATTATTTTGAACGGAACTTCTGAAATAAATAAATTCCTGTTTTTTTTTCTGTAGGCATACGAAATTTAATACATCATGCAAAATCTTTCCGTTCTTGCTTGTGCAACAGAAATCGCAGCGTCTTCTCGGAATGCCAGAGGGCCCCTCTGCAATTTATTGTTGCTTGATGGTTTTGAAAACCTATCCGTTTTTCTAAGGCAAATCCTTTTCTGTATAATATAGAGCCCTGTTCCGGTAACTGAAGGGAAGGTCAAAACAACTTTTCTTATGAGATAATTTACGAGCCGGCGTTTTGTGTCCAGTTTCTTTGTCGGAACTGAATAATTACAGACACATGTACTGACAAAACATTTGTATTCCTTTCCTTGTAATAAAATAAGTAAGCGATCAGGATTTTACTGATAGAAAGTGAGTAGCTTGCTTTGTTCCGAAGCTTTCAAAGAGATCCATAAAAATACTACAGAATAGTGTGTCACATTTGAGTGCTGATTGTTGGAAAATCTGTTGCATTCAGAGAGATACACATTCTTTCAAGGCATTTTCAAATAAAGGGCTGACGACACGATTCGCGGAAGAGTCTCAAATTATCCGATTTAGCTTGTACAAAACCAATATCCATTGTGAAATTGAACGCTGTATAGTAGAAAAGCTAAAAACTTCACTTTTAAAATGTTAGCTGGTACAAACGCCTTGATTCAAAGCAGAATACAGAACTAGCGAAAGAGAAGTATGCGAAGGAAGGCACTCTCTACGTCAGATTCTACTCGGCCAATGAGAGTGCGTTTTGGATTGCATCATGATTCCTGCTATTTCAGTGCATCTTTCGCTCTCAATATTTAAATAAATAAATTTTTTTGTAAAATTTCACTTGCATATTTGAAATTAGAATGATTTTTTCTACAAATACAGATGGCTTTCATGTGTTTTTAAAAAATGCTGAAGTTCCCCATTGTTGAAGTAAGAGGAAGCATAAGAAAAGGTCATTAATAGTCCAGTCAATGAAGGGTTTGAAAAAAAAAAAAACATTAAATCATATAGTTTTGAAAATTGGTGCACATGTTCGTGATGGTCTTCTGCTGAACGTACAAAAGTCCCTGGCTTGAGTGATTTAATGAATTAAAGAGCATAAAATTCCCTACAAAAATATGCTTTTATTTTTCTTCTAGCTTGAATGGTTTCTGAGATAATGGGTCTCAAAGTTTGCCACTATCTTGGATTTTATCCCCTTTTTCTTAAATATCTCGAAAAATATTTAGTTTTCAAATCACACATGACACAACAAATTAAAGAACATAAAATGCCCTACAAAAGAGTGCTTTTATTTTTGTTCTAGTTTTAATAGTTGCCGAGATAACGGACTTCAAAGTTTGCTACCATCTTTGGATTTCATCCCCCTTTTAAAGTTTTTCTTAAATATCTCAGAAATTATTAAAACTAAAAGAAAATTAACAGCATGTATTTGTAGGGAATTTTACGACCATTAATTTGTTGTATTACATGTAATTGGAAATTGAATAGTTTTTGAGAAATTCAAAAAAAGATGAAAAAAGGAGGATGAAATTGAAGATGGTGGCAAATTTTGAGATACATTATCTCTGAAACTACTATAGGTAGAAGAATAATAAATGCATGTATTCGTAGGGAAGTTCATGTTCTTTAATTTATTAAATCCATTGTAATTTTAAAACTGATTAGTTTTCGAGATATTAAAGAAAAACTTTAAAGAAGGGGGATGAAATCAAAGATGGCGGCGCGAGCTGCACCCCCAGAACCGGGGACTTTTAGTATGTTCGACATAAGCCCCTCACAAACATGTGTACCAATTTTCAAAATTATATGAATTAATGTTTTTTTCATCCCCATTTTGGGCCTCCGTTGACTGGACTATAAGCATTATCTTAACATGTTTTGACACCCCTGGATTTATCTCATCCAGGATTTCTTCCCTTTCGTCGGTTTTCCTTCTAGATACCATACGGTAAACAAAGCTTTATGACTATGCTTTCAATATCGTATTCAACGTCTGCGGAAACAAAATTTTAAAAAAAGAATGTTTTCTTTGCACTTCTCGAGAAAATTAAGCACTTTTTAAGGACAGTTTTTTCAAAATTAAGCACTTTTAAGGTGCTTAAAAATGGTTTTCAAATTTAAGCACTTTTCATGACACTACACACCCTGTTATTGTTGGCATTTCAACTTTATAATTGTTTTTTTCAGTGATTACTTGTAATCATATCTTATACTCTTTCAAATGTTTAGGAATTCTTTCAATTTTGTTTTCAACAAAAATCGGTAAATTTCACCTTAATAGCACAGAAAGTGAAAAGTAAATATGTGCTTGGTGCAGCTAATAAATTAATAATAATAATAATAATAGCTAACAAACTGGAATTTGCATCATTACATCCTAAACAAGGAAATAGCAGACATAGAATTTAGAAATGAAGTATAAACTATAATGAAAGTTATAAAAATTCTATAAAAGTAAATGTACATAAAGTGTCAAGAAGTTTATTTATTGGCAGCATATTTGCAAAATCTTTATTTCTTTACACTACTTCAACTATGATTTTCCCCTTTCAATAATAAACGCAGAACATCAACAAATATACAAGACCTTATATATAATAGAATAAAATCAAACAGAATAAATTAAATTATCCAACAGGATAAAGACTCTAAACCAACATTTAAGTATTACAGAAAATATGCAACCCCTCGGAATGAAGTAAATTTTTTAAAAAAATTGTAGATTCTATCTCTAGACAATAAACTAAACCCATTCAAGATGTTTTTTCATCATATTTTTAAAAAATAATAACGCCTTGCCCCGCAAAGGGTTAAACATTTCTTTAAGTCAATCTTTATAGTTAAAACCACCTAAAAAAAATAAATTCCGAGATGTACAGATGCTGCGACTCAGTTCTAAAAAAATTTCTTGCTGCTACATCATACCTAATAGCTGACTACATTTGTTGCTACAAATATATTGATAATATTTATGCCAATTGTTAAATGAAAACTGGCCACAGCGAATAATTTAGAATGTATACAACATACAAGTTAAATGTTTTTAATTATATCATTCCAAACAAAGTACTTGTGCTACTGGTTACTTACAGCTACTTTCTTTTTTGAGGTGGCAGTCTGTTTTCTAACCTTCTTTGGTGTTTCAGGTTTACTTTCAGAAGTTTCATCTTCATTATCAGTAGCATCACCTTCACCCTCCTCATCATCATCAGACGATACCAGACGACGGCGAGGTTTAATCTGCCTCAATGAAGCAGGTCTTCTAAGTGTTCCAGCAGGTGTTAAAGGCTGAGGTTCGGGCTTTGGCTTAGGTCTTGATGATGCGGGAGCATCGTCAGCCCAATCAGAATAATCTTCAGAATCACTGCATAAATTTAAAATGCATCATAAATAAAAAATATTTGAGAAAGCGGAATAATTAAAAAGTTTTAAACATCATTATTATGAAATCAATCATTAATTAAGTTATATAAAGTCTTTAAACAGTCGATCGCCAGTGCTTAAAGATCTTTAATATTCAATAATGAGAGACTTGCGTTTTGAGTATTTATAAAATATTAGGCAAAAATATAAAAATTCTACACAACACACCTTTCTTCTGAGCTATCAGGCATGCCTTCTTGTTCTTCAGTTTCAGAATCTGAAGTGCTATTAGAATTTACATTATCCGGATTCTGAAAAAGAAAATTATATTAAGTTATGAAGCTGAACCTCGCAAATAAAAACAGGCATCAAAATGTAGTTTAGGCATGATTCTCAGCATTCATACGCACACATTAATAGAAGAAAAAACATGCAGAGGTTAGTTTCAGATGTAGTTATAAAAGTTCACATTACAGGATTTAACTTCAGATTACTATTTGTGAAAAATATTTTCAATCATACACTATCTCTATAGCATTCAAGTCCATTTGTGTGATTAAAATTTCCCAACCACATACCTTCCAATGACAGTTGTACTATTTTAATTGTGACACTGTACTAAATTTACATCACTTGGCAACATTTTTCATAATACTCTCAAAACAATGATTCAACTCTTAAAAGGTGTGAATAATTTTTCTTGTATCTAGCAAAATGCATTTCAAAATTCAATTTAATATGAAAAAATTATAATTTTTAAATAAAAATATATTAACCCAGATAAACACAGGGACGAGATTGGCAAAACAGGAAAAAGACTGAAATCATACGAGAGCAAAAAAATTGTACCGTAATTTATACTCGAAAGAAATAAAACATCAGAACATGCAGCATGATGGAAATATTACACTATAATAATTAATAACTTAATTATATATAATTCAGTACATATAAATAAGAAAAATAATATTAAATTATTATTAAATCATTCACATTTTTTTTTTTTTCAAAATATGCCATAGAGGTTCTGTTTCCTGCAAAAAGGTGGTATTTAATACTTTGAATGGCACTGAATGTAGGAATGTTCATCCTTGTAGAGTTTGCCGATATAATGTTGATTCGTCAGTAGAAGATGAATCGGCTAGTTTCCTAGCCGGTGGAGTTAAGCCGCACGATCGAGCATATTTTTCCAGAATTTTCTTTCGAAAACAGAAGATAGGAAGGTTTCTTTTCTTTGTGTAAAAGCAGAATTTTCGGAAGAAAAAGCACATTTCTGCAGGGGGGTGGGGGATTGGGAATCCGGGGTGGGGGGTGGAATTTTGACAGAACAAGACAAAAAAGCTGAATTTCTCCAAAATAACAAAAAAGCAGAAATCCGCCAAAAAGAGGAAGAATCTCATCCCTGTAAATAGCAAATCATGTAAAGAGTCCAACAAATGTAAAATAAGTATATTTGGCATCAGAAGCTTCACTTGCCATGGGAAAAGGAATCTTACAGCTTCCACATTACAACACAATGAATTCAACAATGAGAAAACAACTATTTCAACAATTTAGCCAAAAGGTTGCAGTAGCAACCCATTTGCCTTGCATGTTTGAGTTGCCATATCAGCACTTCATACCACTATTATGTTGATATGATAACCCAATCAAATAGCACTTTACACTCAAAAAAGTATCCAATGATTGTCACATTGAAAAAAAAATCACATTTTAGTAAGATATTCGGTGCAGCTTTGATATACGACATCACTGGTGATAATTTTGTTTTGGCGACTTCTTTCAAGAGCTTCAATATAGGACCCCATTGGCGATATTTTGTTTTGGCGACTTAATGATACGATGTTCGGTTAGGAGACAAAAAGGCGCCAATGCAAGATTATCGCCAATGAGATCCTATATTGAAGCTGTTCCAGATATTCTATGTTTGTTAGATAAGATTCTGTTGTGTTAAGTTTCTACTGAAGCTACAATTGATTAATATCATCTGCAAACATAGAAAGCTAGAATAACTACCATAATGATGTCCCTGAATTCAGATATATTATGACTGCATTATTTTTTTTGTAACTTTTGGTAGCCCTACTTAACAGAAGAATTGTCGATTACTAACTAGCAAATATATCTATCTTCAAGTGGCTAAATCTTCATTAAGTTTAATCCGATAGTATAAGTAATAAAACCAGTGGGAGTGTTCTCCCCTAAACTTTCTCGTATATTTCCCCAAAATGTTGTCGTTTCCCCTTGCCCCGCATGGCTAAAAAAATTCGAACCTACTGTTATCCAGAATCCAATGAATATCAGAAGGTTTTTCATTATAGTGATTGAAAAATATCTAGGTAAAGAATCAAATTCAAAGAGATGCGTACCGATTTTCCGCTCTTACCGGCTCAAGGACAAACTGATGTAATTCGCTCCATAGCTTTCGTGTGCACATAAGATTGCTTCCAGTACGCATGCGCGTGGAGAAAACGGATTCTTTTCAAAAGCAAATTATACAGGCCGACAGACAGTCAACCCTTTGATGGATTTGGCCCAAAATTTTATATGGACCAACATTCATGATAAAACTGTGTACCAAATTTTATCCATCCAGCTATTCAAGTTTTTGAGTTATAGTGTTCGCATGACCACAGACAGACGGGCAGACTTCCCGTAGACGGATTTTGTCCAAAATTTGATAGAAACATACAAATTATGTGCAAAGATCACATACCAAATTTCATTCCCTAATAATCTAATAGCTCTAATAGTTTTCGAGTTATCATGTTCACGGACAGACATAATTCCAAAATTGTGTTTTTCGGACTCAGGGAGGTCTAAAACGTGGAGATTCGTCAAAATCTCGAGTTCTAATTTTTTGACGATTACAATACTTTTTCTTTGTATACTTCGTATACGAGAAAGTAAAAATACATCATTGCTAAAAACCAAACATTTTCATTGAAATTTTCTGTAAAATTGAATGCATTTAATACTGAACAGACTATATATAGTTTATAATACAACTATGATAAAGAATGAAAAAATAAGAGTTACCTCAAATTCCTCTCCAATTGCATTATCTCCTTGAATTCTTGACCTCAACCCAGCACGTGCACCAGTTCGTCTCTGTGAACGCAAGTTATTGATCGCTTCATTACTCAACTCCTGGAAGAGGGAAAAAATTTTATACATTCTGACACACAGAAACAATATTTCTCTTTAAACTGAACATGTGTCACAATAAATTTTCTCTTTTGCCATAAAGTCGCATGAAAAATATTTTGGTCTTTTAAAGGGACATATTACCCAAGAAATGACGAAAGTATTAATTTCTATATTATTGGCTTATTTTGTTGATCTTATCTTTCTACTTATTCTATCAAATTTTCAAATTTGTACCTTTAATATTACAGAAGTTATTTAGTTTTTTATTTACGATGACCAATGATGAACATGTGCAAATGACAAATTTAATTGGCTCTTTCGCCATGTAGGACATTTCTTCACTTTCATGTTTTGAAAATTCTAAGGCTTTTTTCCTTTTTTAGATAGAACATTCTAATTTGTTATGCTTGTGTATCATCTTGCATATGATAAAACTGTGCATGCAATGAACATTCAGTTGCTTAGTTTTTTATATATACAAGATGTAAATCGAGGTAGTGCTAAATCTCATTTTTCACCTCGTAAAAAATCTATATTTAAGCGAATATTAATTTTGTGTAATATATTTCAGTGATTCTGCAAATAACATTTGCACTGAAAATATTCATAATTGAAAAAGTAATTGGGAATTTTTAAAAAATGATTTTTTCTTTAAAAAATTAAAATTTCAACTTTACAAGCAAATCAAAATGAATTTTTTCTCTGGAAATGTCTTTATATGATTGTTAAGTTGTAATAGTATGAAAACTTTTTCAATAAAACTTCAAATAATAAATTGTTCAGAAAGTAATGTGTCCCTCTTAAGGGCAAAAAGAATTAAAATACCAATAAATAAAAGTTTTAAAAGGCTCTGCAGACACCCCTAGCAGAATATAATGCACTTTGTAGTTCTGTAATGTAATGCATCTTACTATTTAATTAACTTTCTGCCTTTGTGATAATCTGGTAGTCAGAGATAACAAGACAAATCCATTAAAGATGAAGAGACTGACAAAAAAAAAATCAAAGAAATATAGCATACTGGAAATAATCCTACAAGCAGGAATGTCCATAATTAATTAAATGCACAGTCTGATTCTAAGCAACTGTAGTTGAAGCATGGCAAAGCATCTAAATCATACCACAGGCACCACATTCTAAATAACTATTGAATTTTTAAGCTGACATTAAGTACAAATTTGCAACTTTCATTATTTTTATATATTTTTCTTAAAAGGCTGAAAGCTGACAGGAAGAAATGGTTGTAAATTATGATTTAACATTTAAAAAATTATGGCAAAAAAATATTGACTGCTTAACTCCATCCCACCAAATAAAAAAAAACTCAAAATTTCAGAACAATGAACTAGTACAGAATTTAAGAATACTTACAAGCAAATTATTTTAAATACAAGCAATACATTTTTTTCTCTAAAATAATAATGTATAAATAAAGCATTAATTTCCAATTACTTTCCTTCTATGTTAATATCAAGCGAACTTAATTTCCAATCATATTTGAAAAATTACTGAGTTACATAAAGAAAACTTAAGACAATGGATGCGGTTATTACAATAACCACTTTTATACACAAAAAATAATTATATTACTGTTATGACACACAAATACAGAATCTGAACAACATAAAACATTGTCGATGCAAAAAAATTTCAAACACAAGTGGAATTTGAAAAGAACATGCATTAATATTTAAAGATTATAAATTTATGATATTTTCTCACTCCACTTTTATCTATTATACTGAGCTGGCATGAAAGTAATTTTACTTTTCCAGTACGAAATATAATTCAATTTCTTTTATACAAAGGATGGACTTGAATCATTTATGTATTTTCCATGTTTCTCGATGACTTTTTCCCATCTTTCTGGCAACTTTGCAATTCCGTGTTCATGGAACTTCACAGCAAATATCCGATACAAGTGAGATGTTAGATCCTCAGCGTTACTGACACTTTTAACATTTTGCAAACTTCGAAATAAATGATTATCCGATGGTGCGAGATGAAGGCTATAATGGGGATGTGGCATTACTTTCCAGCCAAGCTCTAATAATTTCCTATGTGTTACTGGAGATATGTGACGTTTTATCATGTGAGGAGATATCATGGTGAAACATGATTCCATTGCGATTGGCCAATTCTGGCCGTTTCTCTTTTAATTGTTTTCACCAGTTTCACTACTTGTCAGGGTTGTCGATTTTTTTGATTTTTTTCAAAAAAAGCGATTTATTTGATTTAAATCGGATTTTTTTTAAATTTAAATCAAGATTTTTTTTTTATTTTAATGATTTTTTTAAAATCTATAAATATATTTAACATTTGTATATTAGACAATGAGCCCTACAGTCATAGAATTATATATATATATATATATATAACAACATACCGGTCATTAAGCTGTACTTTCTCTAAAAAAACATAAATTAAAAAAAATTAATTCAAACATGTAACAACTATTTAAAAAATATTTGTAAGCATACACACACACACAAACATTGCCTTTTATAAGTATAGATCATAGTTTAAGAGATTGCACTATGTAGATGTTTGTATTTCTTTTGGAACATTTATGTGCATTACTTAATTATCTTACATTTGAACATTATTGCAATATAAACACTTTGTTGTCCCCAAAACTATTTAGTTTCCTCCAATATTAAAATGAAACTCACTGCATTTTACTATGTTCTTTCTTTGTGATCATGATCCTTTCACAATATTTATTTTATTTTATAAAAAGGAGCATCTCATACTTTGCATTTTATTGTGTTGCTCATTAGAGATTTATTTAAAATCTAATTTGCTTTGTTCTCAATAATAAAGATAGGGAAGTATTCTAGTTACACCAATTCAATGAAATATTTTTGTTTATGTTCTATATATTCTTTGAATATACATGTAAAAATATTTTAAAATCACTATTTAAAGATACATGAACAATTTTATTTCATTAAAGCAGATTAAATTGATATTTAAAATAAAGTGATTTAAATCAACGATTTTTTTTTTTTAAATCAGTTGATTTAAATCGGTGATTTTAATCAACTGATTTAAATCGCCGCAACCCTGCTACTTATTGATAGTAAACATCTGAATTCATCATTTGGTTCCTTAGAAGAAGCTCAAAATACACAATACCTTCGTAATTCCGCCCAAATCGACATCTTTTTTCAGTGCATTCGATGTAATTTGCACAGGTTCATGACGCTTGGATAAAGATTGTTTTCAATTGATATTATTGAAAGCAATCCATTTTTCATCCCCAGTGATAATTCACTTCAAAAAAGGATTGATTTCATTGTGTTTCAGGTGCATATCGCAAACATTGATTCATTTGGTTAAGTGAATCTCTTTCAATTCATGTTGAACCCAAATATCAAGCTTCTTAAGGAATTCAGGATGTTTTAAATGCCTTTCAGATGTTGTGTATGATACATTTAATATCTCACACAGTTATATGACAATCCGATTCAATTATGGTTTTGAACTGGTCATCCAAAACCTCAGTAAGTCAATCATTGGTCATCTTTGAGAGAAAAGTCTCCTGAAGGAAATTTTTTTTAAACCAATTCTGGCACACGAGTTCTGTTAAGCAATCAATACCATAAACTTGACATATATCTTCGAGAGATTCACCGGCTTTCTTGCTTTTATGGAAATAAAAAAAAGTAAAATGTATCGAAAATATTTACAGTTTTAAACTCCATGTTTAAACACTTCAAAACTAACCACTGCCATTCAAATTACATATAGTTAGCTTTTAACATCAGCTAAAAATTATAACAATCAAATGATTTTCATAAGTCTTTCAAAACAAATATAAAGTCGCCTATTTGTGAAAAACCAAAATTACTTTCGTGCTAACCTAATAATAACAACTTATACCAAAAACAATTTGAGAAATCGGTTTAAAGAAAATGTCATACGAGGCTTCTTAATACTTAAAACATGGACCACGAACACTTACTTCACTTCTATCGATCACTGGTCGCCTCTTCTTTTCTCTATTGAAAAAGCTCATTTCATTATCTGCTAGGATTTCCCTTTGCTTTAAACGGTATTGAGCTCGGGCAGGATCCATTGGCTTCACAACAACACGCTTCACCCACGATGGTACATCAGAATGTGTGCCCCTAGATTGCCAGTTTCCAACTGATTGCACACCTTCACGCTCCCCAGTTTGGCGCAAACCAACACGACTATGACCTAAAAATGGTTTCAAATCACACATTTAATTTTAAGTCAAAAATAAACAGTATTTAGAACACAAACACAAACCAACAGCTCTTCTAAATGGGAAGAACTGCGTGTGCATACATAATAAGGAATAATAAAAAAGAAATGCAACAATATTCGTATGTACGGCAATTTGACAATTCCATTTAAAAGAATTTTAAAAATATGAAATTCTAAAACAAAGAAAGCATCTGCTCATAATAAAAACTGCAAAGCTGAAATGTAGAAGTTTTGCTTGTTCAAATATTTAATTTAGATGCATATATCGCTTTAAAAAAATCGAAACTAAGTAGATAATGTTTCAGTTAATAATAATTCATAATCAATTCAAGAATATGAGAACAAAATGGGGGAATATTTATTTATTCTAACTTGATAGCTAATTCCATGCTTTTTTCAAATGGAAATTCATCAAAATCTATTTAAAATAATTTGGCAAAGCCAGATGGTTATTAGTCCAGCCCCAATCACCGAACCAATTTTGATAATTTTCATTTCATATGGAAGCTTATGACGTCTAGACATGTCATCAAGGATCACCTACCCCCCACACACACACACACCCTCCACTTCTGAAACAAATTTAAAAAATATTCTCCATTGTACATTCTCTATCCGAGTTCCCACTCTTATTGAGGAAAAAAAATCCAAGGACTTTTAAGTGTCTTTTAAAGAAAACTCAAGGACTATAAAATTACATATTTTAGACATAAAAATGCAAATGATAAATTTAAATCAAGTTAATCATTTGCATTTTTGGAATAAGAATTGAAATGGTTCTACAAATCTAATGATAAACTGTGTATCATTTTATCCACCTAGCTATTTAAGTTTGAGTTATTGGGTTCACATAAAGAGACTTCCCTGGCTCTATCTCTACTAATAATAAAGGAGAATGTCTGTGTGTATGTTGGAGCTCTACAGGGCAGACAGCTGGACCTAGAGCTATGAAATTTGGCACAAACATACTTTGGAGGGTGAGAATGTACACGTAGGAGCCCTTTTTTGAAATTTTAATCAATTAAAAATTAAGCGAAATTTTGGCGTTTTTCCTTAACTTCCAAAACTATTACAGCACAAAAATCATTTTTACACCATATGAAAGTACAAAAAATTACATTTTCAATGATATCAATTAAATTGCCGTACAATGTTTTCTCGAATTTTAAAAATATTTTTGGGCATAATTTACAATAATACTTTACATTGTTGCAACGCAACTAAATTACATGTTTAATTGCGTATTTCTCTTTCATTGTTGTAATCTAAGATACATTATACATTTTGCTAATAATACAATTTTTATAATGCATTTTTTATAATAATTTTGATAATACATTTTGCTTTCATATTTTATTTCATCAAAATTTTTGCGAAATCTGTAAACCGAGCTACCGAGATAGTGCTTTGCTTATATTAAGAAATATATTCAGTAAACTACATGGTTATGGTTGTTACATTTTTAATCTTTTTCCAGCATATTTTAATCCAGCTAACATGCCGCTGGTCATAAAACATGCTGCGTCATTTTAATGTTGAAATCAAATGCGCATTTTACAAGAGGAATAAGAAAGTGAAGATAGTGCCGACAACGTGGAATTAGAGGTAACAGGACATGGTCAGATATTTGACTCCATTAGCGACATTTATATAGACAGTGAACAGAACAGGTACAAGGTCACTAATAGAACATGGGTTAAATATCTACCACAGTCTTAAGTTTAAAATTACATTGTTAAGAGAACCATGAATATAAAATGATGCTATTGAAATCGTATTCCTGGCGAACAAGCTGGTCGCCGAAGGAGGCTAGCAAAATTAAATAACATACATTTCGAAAACAGATTTCATTGCAGAGAAAATCAGTTATTGGTATTTAAAACAAAATTCTGTTCAAATATATCAGTTACTTTAAAAATACATTAGGATAATTGCAGGACTATTTAGTCGACAGAGAAACACCCTCAGTAGCTTTTACTGTATTGTCAAATTAAGCTGTCTTTGAATATGCGAAGAGAGAAAAGATTGATGGTTGAAAAGTATTCCCAAACAAACACCCTTTTTCTGGTGATGGAATTCTCAACACAAAACCAAGTCATAAACTGGTTTTCTCTTCTCTCCCAAAAAATACTGGATGGTCAATTTGCTTATATTTCAAGGACCCAACGAAAAATCAAGTCCTTTTCCAGGGCCCTGGGTAAGGCAAATAAAATCCAAGGAGTTTTCAAGGACCATGGGAACCTCATCTATGGGGAAAAACCTTGATAGAGTCCATCCAGCCCCAACCATTAAACCGATTCCGAAAATGTTTACTTCATATGAAAGCTTATGACGTCTGGATATGTCATCAAGAGTTGCCCATCCCCCTCCACTCTCCATTTTTGAGATACAGTGATACCTCGAGATACGAGTTTAATTCGTTCCATAACCTTGCTCGTATGTCAATTTGCTCGTATCTCAAAGCAATTTTCCCCACTGAAATTAATTGAAATGCCATTATGTTAATCCGTTACAGCCCCAAAAATGCTATCCCTAATTGTTTTTGTTACATGTTTTTGAATAAGAAAAATGTATTTATAAATGACAAATATTGTATAAAAACATAATAAAAGAGAATGTAGAGCAAAAAAAACTGGTTTTATAAAGTGTACATACACCGTACCGTTCCTCGTATCTCAAATGTCGCTCGTATTTCAAAACAAAACTTCGCTGCTCGAAAGCGCTCGTATCTCAAATAACTCGTATGTCAGGGCACTGGTATCTCGAGGTACCACTGTATATCGCAAAATAAAAATTTGCGAGAGTCCCTCGGGCCTCTACACCCGCCAATTTATTTCGCCAAGTTGTGACCATAGCCACAGGCCATTAATATTATGGATGAACAGCTGATCACCTAAAGCAGCTCACGCTTTGTTAAAATAATTCTACATACAATTTAATTAATGCATACCTCAAAAAGAAAAATTTTACTTTTCTACTATTAATTTTAAATACGACTCTGAATCGTCCAAACACTTTTTGTGCTTATAAATACGCACAAATTCTAACAGCAATGCAAAAAAATGTATATAATGTTTCATTTCCTTCCTACGTTTTTTACAGAAATTTATCCATAACTAAATTCCTATTCCTAATGGGAACTAAAAAAAGTTCCAAGGCATTATTTAAAAATCAAAATAGTGCATTTTTACTTTCTTGTATACAGAGTATTCATAAAAAATTCACAGCAATCAAAAAAATTTTCACACCTTCAGCAACCAAGAAATCTATTTTTAGAATTATGTCTGTGCATCTATCTGCTTATGTGTATGTTAATACAATAACTCAAATGCAACAATCAAAGACAAAATTATGCATGTGACTTTTACACCAAAATTGCAAATTTGTAACAAATTTTGAACAAAATCTTTCTACAAATAGAGCTACTTCTCTATACTCAACTTTGCTCACTTTATTAAGAAAATAAACAAACCACCACCATACTTAAAACAGATTATTTTAGCAAGCAGATTGTCATTCACATCAAATGGAAATATTATACATACATTTTAAATTACTGTCTCTCTCTCTATATATATATATGTATGTAATGACTTAGAAATTTTCTATCTTTAAAACAAATCCTTATTTTCTCATCTTTAAAATAAATCCTTTTTAATGACAGTTATTTTTTAATTACGAACGAATTATTTCTACTTCAATCCTATGTTAAAAAACACTTCTACTTTAACAAGACTCGCACTATTTCGCGAGCCTCAACTTCAGTACTTTTCCCTTTTTGGTTTTATAAAAACTCTCCACATCTGCATAATTTCCTCTTTCGTAATCATGTAACGCATTGAGCAGTTCACGCTGTTTTAGGCGTAATTCTCCACTCCTCTCTCTGGCCATGGATTTAATATTCCCATAATCTTTTAAATGTTTAATCTTAATATATTATTGAGTACTCTATAATTTATTTGATTTTGCTTATCTTCGAAATGTAATAAAATGTTTTAGACATTCAACGACTGCAATCTTCTTCAACTACCTCTACACTTCACTTAACGGAACAACGTTTCATATATATATATAATTGTCCAGATGTGGAAGTAATGTGGGAGGAGTTAAAAATAAACACGCCCCTTTGCACTGTGTCATTAACAAATGCAAGCAAATCCGATTTCGGTTATGGCGTCAAAGAACTCGGACAGGTGTTTTTTTTTACTAAAGCTAAGCAAAAAGATCGTAAATTTCACTTTTTCATGCTGGATTGGAATAAATTTCAATAAAATGACTTCACCCGTTTCATTTCTTTTTAATTTTCATTATACCCTTGGTAAAGTTATTTATGAAAACGAAAGTTCATGGCAATTCATTCACGGCGTTTTTTATTTATAAATTCTTAGTTAGTTATTCTTAGCGAGTTAGCAGTTTTATTTCTTTATTATTTTCTTTCAGTACTTTATTTTGTATTTGATAATGTATTTTTTTCAGTTAGTGGATTTTGCCTTATTTTTACTTGGACGAAACGAAAACAATTGTTAAAAGATTAATATTAAATGAAGGTTAGTGTCAATTGATTCATCAGTTCTGTTTTTTATGCTTTTTTTATTTCTTAAGCACTAAATCTTCTAGTTTATCATAAAAACATTTCGAACTGTTTTATTTTAATAAAATTTCATATCCTAATTTTAAACAAACAAAATGAGAATTGTTCCCATACTAGCTTGAGAACGAGGTGTACGTGGTGAAAATGGCTCCGGAGCATTACGATCTTCATTTCCATTGGTGGATCGGTGACTAGAATGGGGGGAGTGCATCACATCCATGGATGACCAACTAGAAGAGCCAGCTTCATCATTTCTTCTATTTTGGTCCATATTTTGATTTCGTTCCTGTTGTAACCTTTCAATCATGTCATCAATTGTTGGTCTATCGGTTAGCTCATTTGTTAGTCGAACTGGCTGTAAAATCTCAGAATCCCCTAAAAAAGTATTTTAAAGAATGTATCTTGCTAGATTACAAAAGGCTTACCTTCAGCAAAACAAACTTACTAGAAAATAGCATAAAAAATTCATAAGAACATTAAAGTAGCCGAACACGTTGAAAAGTCGATTTTCGGCCAAAATTCCTATTTCTTAATTTTTGATGATTTGGATAGTTCATTGATTTACCTTTCTAAAACATATTTACTTTTGTCGGTACGTTAATTAGAAGATGAGATATTAATTGTTTTATAACAAACCGAAAACCAGAAGTGGGCGTTTGATTAACCGGAAATTGTCATTTAAAGGACAGAATCCTGTCAAAAATTCTTTTAAACTGCATTTTTTCAAGTTAATATGATGTTAGTATATTTTTAGGAATTTTTTTTAAAGTTTAGATACTCAATTTAAGCGCGTGACAAAACTAAAATTCGATTTTTCTCAAAAATAGATGTTACACATAATTTTCACACTTCAAGCATGATAACTCACGATATTATCATTCGACTGTTCTGAAATTTTGAGAACACTTTCTTCAAATGTGTCTCTAGTGAATGTACTAGAATAATGTTATTGTAGCAATATTTTTTTAATTATGGTCTTTTACCTGAAAAATGACATGAAAAATTTGCTGAAAATCTTATAATGATTGTTCGATTAGCTCTAAAATTTTTATTTATCCAAAGAATGTTAAGATTCTAATACAAGCACTAGTCCATTATATGTAGTTTATTTTAGTATTAGTTTTATTTGAATTATTACAAAAGTTTGACCTCTAGCATGTTTGAAGTTTTGGGGAATTTCCTCTAAAAAGCAGCAGAAATTCAAGATTTTTATAAATTTATAATAATTTATACTCAAAAATCATACTCTAATATTAATCTTTATTAAATTCGAATCTAAAAAACATATTTTGATGTTTCTATTTCACAATTTTTAAAAAAAAGTGCTCTGATAAAATTTTTTAAAAAGTGTTCGGATACCTTAATACAGATGCATTTCAAGGCAAGTTGTTTAATAAAATAATTGAATTTGTGATCAGCAAATAGATATCCGACTGAAATTTTAAATTTATTTGAACATCAATTTAATATTTAAATGTGAATTTTAAAAGTCTTTTTTGACTGATTAATTTCAGTCAAAATTTTAATAAATCAGTCCTTGAGGCTCGATGTGATATAAATGAATTGGCAAATAGGCGTAAATGAATGATTGGGTGAATTAGTTAACTTTTAGTTTACCACTTTAACTTTTAGTTATCTAATGTAAAAAATATATATATAATAATAGTAGCTACAACAAAAGTACAAAGAGTTGCTATATTCATAACCTTAAAATTTAGAGCCGGTAGGTGTATTAACAGTTAATCATGTAATCAATTCCATACTGGCATACTGTCCTACCGCCAGGAGAAAAACCCTGGACAGGGTTGCCATAAGTAGACAAGTCGAAGAAAGGAGGTGAATGGGTATAAAATCAACCGCAACATTTGGCGAACAAAGCGCACTTCGTTAGGTGAGGAATTCGTTTTAGACCGTAGTACAAAGCAAAACGAGACTTCCGTCAGTTCTATCTGCGCCAAATGAAATAAAGCCCTTTTCTTCACCCCAAAAATGCAGTAGAATATCCTGTTTCCACGACGCCTGCCACAGGCATGTCTGGTGTCTGGGGGTTTTTTTCTTGGCATACAAAGTTTACATAGCTTCAAAAAAATAGTTTTAACAAGTCAGCTTTTTCAGCAGATCTTATAATACAATTCAAATTGCAATTCCTTTAGAATTGCTACATTTTCATCATATAACAACTCATGCATGTAATAGCTTAGTATGCATGGATTAATATAAGTTTTTAAAAATATATAAGCATTATTATACCTTCAGCAGACACAGCTACATAAGGTACAAGCTGAGAATCATTGTGGTGTTCTCTACCAGGCACTAATCTCTGTAAATTTGGTGGATAAGGGTTACCATCAATATCTACTAGGAAAGGAGGTGGAAGCAAATGTGGGGCAGTTTGAGTTTGCTCATCCAGGACATGGTGGTTCACATCATGGATAACAGGTCGGTAATCTGTGTGGAAAAACTGTTCCTCAGGAACCTACGGAAAAGGACATTATATTTATTTTCTTTCTTTTTTAACAAAAATTTAAACATCTTAATTTTGAAAGAGTGAATCAAAACATACCTTTTTATAACGATCCGCAGAACCAAATCCAAACATACTCAAATGGCCATGTGAATCTGTTGATGCAAACATTAGACCATCTGGGGAAAACTTACAATCAAAAACAGCTCCATGACCTTGGCCTTCAATCTAAAAAGAAAATCCTTTTGTCTCAAAACCTCAAAAGAATTTCACTACTTAGCTATATTATATTCAGTGTTGTAGCAAGGTTTGGTGGGACCCGGTGCGGAGTTTAAACTTGTCACCCCCATGTCCACCAGAATATAAGTAATAAAAAAAATTTTAACGCATAAACTTTCATTCAAAATGCACTTTAAATGAGAAAATATGTTTACACATTATAACATCATCAAAATGAACTCAAAAGTTATGGCAAGTTCCAGAACGGACGATACCTACCCATTCCACTGTCTAAAATGTTTTGCGCCGACTACATTATTATGATGTTTTTGTTAAAAATATCACCTTGTTGCGCATAACGATTTGGGGCGATATTTGTGGCAGGGATGAGACAATGAGTCACAGGACCAGTTGTTTGTCATCTACTTTGGACTACCATCACAACTTCAAAAAAGAAATGGTGGTTTATTTTATTTCCAAATGTACTAAATATAGTTGTTGTTTCTGGATGGCTATTGCATATAGCAACTCGCAAGAAACATAACCAACTTACTCATCTGGAGTCTCGTCTAGAAGTCACAATTATCCTGTTATGAACTGGGGCAAAGAAGGATGGACCTCAAAAACAAGACCAAAGTTACCTATTGCATATCGCAGCTGAAAAGCAATAGTCATTGCCTTATTGTAACAACTCGGGCAAATAGGCATAATTTGGAGAAAATATCAAATTATAGTGCAATAAAGACAAAAAAAAAGGGGATTGCATTTGAACTACTTCCCAGAGTGCCATAGGATCTCGGTATAAAGTTTCATTTTTTACACTTTTTTGTGCAAAATATATTTTTTATTCATTTTAAATCTTAAATTTTCAATTGAATTCATATCTGTGCCTTTGTTATAAAAATATACTAGCAGTTATGCCTGGCGTAGCTCGGGATTCAAATAGTTTCATGTCTAATATTTTTGATGTACAAAACTTCTTTTGTATAGAAAATTACAATGCCCAAGATTCTTTTATCGTCTGAAATAAACTGCCGATAGCTAATTTTCTCCATAGTATTTACTGAACATAGTAAATTTTTCAGTGAGAAAAAGTGTTAGAATAAATATGAATAAAAAATAATAAATTTAGTCTTCATCCAAAATTCTTCTAATGTGATCTAGCAACAGTTCTTATGTATTCTTGTTCTACACCAATAAAAAAATGCGTTATAAATTGTAAATTTTATACACAATTTAATTTTTGAAAAATTATTAAAATGACGACAAATCAACTAAATGAAAGTCGTGTCATGAA
Source organism: Araneus ventricosus (assembly GCA_013235015.1). Taxonomy (NCBI): domain Eukaryota; kingdom Metazoa; phylum Arthropoda; class Arachnida; order Araneae; family Araneidae; genus Araneus; species Araneus ventricosus. The sequence continues at coordinate 117,641 of BGPR01001786.1, read as the reverse complement.
AAGTTAATTTTTAAAAACTTTTATCATGTGTAAAAATAGTTTTTATGATATAATACATATTTTCGAAAAATATAACGGAAAATGCCAAAATCTTGCTCAATTTCCAATTAATTGAAATTTTAATAAGATTTGGGGCTTTTAAAAGTTGATGGTTGACTCTCTTCTTATATAAAACATTTATAAAAATAAGCAAAAATTTCAGAAATAAATGCAAATTAGTTCAAAGTCCAATCGATGCCTAGCAACGAAGTAGCTATAAATTTGCATTATTTCAAAATCATCTGCACGTAATTAACAATTATTAAACTTTAAAAAAATTAATAAAAATCGAAAGAAAATTGGCACAGACATAAAATGATAGCATTGAAAAGGTAAAATTTTGAACTTTAAGATGGTATAAAAATATTTTTTTGTCGGACAATTTGCTCCGAAGTTACGGCGGAAAAACGGTTTCAGTTAATTCCTAATTAACCGACTGTTTAATTATCTTTTGGACTTTGAAAAGTTCATAAGTGTCTTCCCCTTGTCTTAAATAATAAGAGTGCAAAATTCGGTTGAAAACAGTCCATTGATTTAGGAGGGGATGTGGAACATAACCACATTGACTTATTTATATTAAGATTTTACAATACTTATTAATTCAGTCTGATCATCACAGTTTTCCATTTCAATGTTTAGTGTAAAGAGCTTAATCAGAAGCAGCCAATGTTCCCAATTGGGAACATTATTAAAAAAACATATACAAAAAAAATTTTATTCATAGTTTAATGATTGATATCTTTAAACTAAAGCATTAGAAGATGAAATATGCAAAAACCTGGATCTGAATTCGGTCTATATACGGTTAACTATAAATATTGAAATTTAAGGATTTTTAAGATGTAATGACTTTCATTAACATATTTCAATAGGCATTTTTGAATAAATTAACTTTTCTTAACTATTATAACCTCACACATATGGTTTAATCACTTAAAGCACCAATTTAAGTTAACTCTACAGCTAGAGACTGATATAACTTGATGGAGGGCATTAATGTGTTAATGAATATGTAGACAGGTTTATAAGCCAACATCCATTAACATTCAGAATATAAAAGTGACATAATCATTCCTTTAATATAAAATACAACTGCAAAAGAAGCGAGGACAATTCTAACTTACCAAGTTAAAATGATTTTTTATGATGGTCCCAGAAACCAAGTCCCACAGAATTATTCGGCCATCGTGACCACTACTCAAAAACACTCTAGAATCTGTAGGATTGGGTTCTAACACAAAAACTTCATCTTCATGCCCCTGCAAAAAAAATTCATAAATATTTAGGAAGAGAATATGATTGATATAACAAATTAACTAACCTTCTATATAACTATCATTCTTCAGAAAGATGAGAAAAAAATGATAATCTAAGAGTCAAACTATATAAACCTACCATTACTAGAATTTCTAAACCAGAGAATTGTACCATAAGCGACATAAATGAACGTTTAAAAAATTTATGCCTATAAATTCAGATTGATTTTCCATGTACTTATAAAATAAGATCATTTTTCACCTCAGCATGGCGAGAGGAGGAATGCTATATTTTAACCCATTGCGGCGCAGTGTGACAGCTGCTGGCACACCTAATTTCGCTCGCTTCTCAACCATTAAATTCAACTATAAATGTAAAATAATAGGTTCAGGATAGGGCTAATAGCACTCCTTTCTGAATGTATATAGCAGCCTTATGAAATTTAGTTTCAGAATAGGAATTATTAGAGGTAAAGTTTGGGAAAATTTCTCAACTCGGAGATAATAAATTTCAGTTCTAGACATATACAATTTAGCAAATTAACTCGAAAATTTTCCTCCAACATGCTTGAAGTTTTAATTTATGATTTTCTGCAAGATTAAACAATATTTTTTGAGTGTATCAAGGTGGCTGTATTTAAGGAGGGTTCTCACGTGAGGGGGGTGACCCCAAAGGGGGACGACTCCCCTTCAAAATGAAGAAGTTTTTAAAAAATCTTTTTTGTAGATTCTATGTCAAGACAATAAACTAAACCCATTCATGATGTTTGTTCATCATATTTCAAAAAATTTAATGCCTTGCGCCACAAAGGGCTAAAGTAAACAGACCAGCTTAGAAAATAGAAAAGTTAATGGCCCTATGTTACCAATTTGTAAATTTTGAATAAGGTAGGGATTATTGAAAAATCTCAAAAAAAAGAAATCCTCTAAATCTCCAAAAAGATTTTGGCAGAATCACTGGCACAATTTCAAGGTTCATTTCCACAGTTACATTGTTTATGAAAAATATGATTAAGGAGTAGATTTTTGGATCAGATTGGTTCGCACCAGAATACAATAGCATAAAGCTGATGTAGAAACTGAATCATAGAAAAATATTAAGGTCTTCACTGAGAGTAGTAATAATAAGGAACTAATATGCACAAAGAAGTCCTGGTAGGTTCTTATTTTACAAACTAGAAGAGTTGTGCTTTAACCCTCCAAACATATCTCGTGTTCCATTTTCATAGATTTACTAACAAAAGTTATACTAGAAAATACCATTTACATTGACAGAGTGTTTAAGAATTTTTTTAAAAAACACGAAAAACAGAACTGATCAATCAATTGGACACCAACCTTCATTTAATAATGACTTTACTTATAACAATTACTTTTGTTTCGTCCGCGCAAAAATATGTAAAAATCCACAAACAGAAAAAAAAATGCATTACCAAATACAAAAATAAATACTGAAAGAAAATAATAAAAAAAGAAATAAAACTGTTAACGCAGCTCAATTTATATATAAAAATCGCCATGAATCAATTGCCACAAACTGTCGTTTTCATAAATAACTTTACAGAGGCCAAAAGAAATGAAACAGATGAAGTCATTTTATTGAAATTTATTACAATCCAACATGAATATAAAAAAAACTGTCTAGCCAAACCACGTGACAGCATATCAGTGAAAGACAGACCTGGGATATTATATTAGTAATTAAGTAAATATGTTCATCAAAATTATTTCAGGTTAAAAAGAAACTATTGCCAAATTTCCATACATTTTGCATATAACAAAAAAATGACAATATTTTGTTTGAATATTAACATTAGTACTTTTTAACTTGGAAGGAATAAAAAAAAAATTAGAGAGATATTTTACTTTCAAATATCATAATGTACAACCTGCATTGACTAACTTTTTTTAATCTGTTACCACAAGTGGTTAATATACACTATATGCCCAAAAGTATCCGGACACTTGCAGATTTTCACATTTTTTAGAATTTATCCGGAATGGTTTATCCGACTGCCTTTAAACTTCTGACATGTAAAGAATAGACAATAACTCACATTTTACATTGAAGATTCGGTCCTGAGGGCAATTAGGGGGCCGTCTACAAACTGATGAAGACAAGGACGTTTTTGGCCCACCCCGCTTCACAGAATACTGATAACAAGATGAAACTTTCAGAAATGATAATGTTTAATGTGCATAATATTTACAGGAATTTTTGTAAACTCAGTGCAAATATTTAAGAAGATATAAAGGTTTTCTTAAAAAATCTCAAATTTTCCCACCTGTTTTTTGCTTATAACATGCAGAGTTTACTGTTATATTATACGACACTTACAGAAAAGATGACAATATGTTAGAGAAGCATTTGTGTAAAACTTTGGAAAAGAAATTTTGAATATTACAGGAATTATGAGCAATTTTAGTAAATAGGGTTTTACTGCGCATGCGCGAAACATAGTGTAATTTTTCTTTCACAACTTTAAAGCCAGATATATAGGGCAACTTGTATAAAAAAATTCAGTTCAATATCATTAGTATTCAGAAAGATATCGGCATTACAACGAGCAGTATTTTAGCTCCTGTCGAAGAGAAGCTAAAAGATGAGGGGTTGTACACAAATTGATATTTTTTAAACTTATATCTTTAAATAATTATATTGAATTGTATAGCGGTAAGAATTTGCTGCATACCCATGAACACTTATCAATTACGTGCATAACTTAAATTCCAGCTAATTAGGCACTATAAATAACAAAAATTTTATTACTTTAATTATATTATTTACATGATTGTTAACAAGTTACATATTACAATTTTACGGCCAAACGATATTTTTAAATATATTTATTTTACGGCGAAACGATTTTTTATCTAATTAATTTCTTTTCTTAAAATATTTTAATAATTCTACATATATATATTTTTTATTCGTTACGAATATTAGATGTGTTCATGGGTTTTCAGCAAATTCTAACCACTATACAATTCAATATAACTTTTTAAAGATATAAGTTAAAATAATATCAATTTGTGTACAACCCCTCATATTTTAGCTTCTCTTCGACAGGAGCTAAAATTCTGCTCGTTGTAATGCCAATATCTTTCAGAATACTAATGATATTGAACTGAATTTTTTTATATAAGTTGCCCTATATATCTGGCTTTAAAGTTGTGAAAGAAAAATTACACTATGTTTCGCGCATGCGCAGTAAAACACCATTTACTAAAATTGCTCATAATTCCTGTAATATTGAAAAAGTCTCTTCCAAAGTTTTACACAAATGCTTCCCTAAGATATTGTCATCTTTTCTGTAAGTTTTGTGTAATATAACAGAAAACTCTGCATGTTATAAGCAAAATCAGGTGGGAAAATTTGAGATTTTTTAAGAAAACCTTTATATCTTTCCAAATATTTGCGCTGAGTTTACAAAACTTCCTGCAAATATTATACACATTAAACATTACCATATCTGAAAGTTTCATCTTGGTATCAGTATTCTGTGAAGCGGGGTGGGCCAAAAACGATTTTGTCTTCATCAGTTTGTAGACGGCCCCCTAATTACCCTCAGGATCGAATCTTCAATGTAAAATGTGAGTTATTGTCTATTCTTTACATGTCAGAAGTTTAAAGGCAGTCGATTAAACCATTCCGGAGAAATTCTAAAAAATGTGAAAATCTGCAAGTGTCCGGATACTTTTGGGCATATAGTGTAGGTCTGTATATACTAAATACTAAGTATTGCACAGACCTTTAAATGACAGAATTGAAAGTTCACTTGGAGAAATATTTACAGGACCACTAAATTGTCTTATTATGACTAATAATCATTTAATAAATAAGAGATTTTAAAAAATAAAATTATTTTCTTCTCCCAGGAACTGTACTGAAAACGAGAAAATGCTACCACTGATCTGGAATCTGATAACATTTCAATAATATACACCAATTTTTAAAAATAAATTTTACATTTCTAAAAGTACAAAATAAATGCCAACGACTTGTTATTCAGAAAGTAAAAACACTTTCAATAACTACACACATAACTTTCTTTGGTTTATGTATCTATTGAGTCATATTTAAAATTTTTGATAATCTCAGTATTAAGAATCAGAAAGATCCTTTCTGCTCTTAGTTTAAGGATGTTAAATATCAAAACAAAATAAAATCAAGTCCAAGAAGTCAAGATTCATGTCTAAAATAATAAAAAAAAAATGCAAATTACCTTTAAACAGAAGATTAAGCTCCCAGTATACGAATTCCAAACTTTTATGGAGTGATCACTCACAGCTGTAATGACTTTATCATCATCAAGAGCCCAACTGACCATAGTGACCATGAGTTTTGTTTTAGTGTCCCCCTGTTCTTCAGATTGTCTAATAAAATAAAAAATGGCTTAATTTTTTTTTTCAGCTCATGGATTACACTCTAAATATAAGAATTTTCAACAAATAATGGAAGCTTCTGAAATAATGACAGAATAGCTCTCTTATTCCAGGGATTATTAATACAGCCAAACGTCGCAAATCCGGACGTCCAAAATCTGAAATGGTCCAAAATCCGGACCTTTTTTCATATCATAATAACCCCCTTCCCAAAAACTCCTCAACTTTCATCTAACAAATCGGCAGCCAGAGTCGCAAAAACCGGTCATAACCATCTGGGGAGAGAAAGGATTTAACCACGTGTACAACAATGTGCGACGAAGGTATTCCGGGGAAGGGGGAACTATTGGAACGAATAGCGAAGTTACAATACCTTCCTCCTTCCCCTCTACAGCACTCAAAACGAACTAGTCCAGAATGAAAGAAATGTTAACTAAGATGGGCTTGTAACTTCCCCTCTCCTTCTGGCTCACAAAGAGGATTTGCCCAGAAAGAAAAGAATATTGTAGAAATTCGCGGTTGTCTTTTCCGAGCTAGCCCACGCGAATGTTGAACTGCTTTTATCCGAGCTGATATATTTTGCTTGATAAACGATTCCAACATTTTATTTAGCTTCTTAATTTTATTATTAATATTATTAAATCTCTTCTGGTTTATATCTTTCAAATGTCAATATACCGAAGCATGCTTCCAGTTCTGCTGTAGCCAGCGGATCAAAAAGAAAACACACGACTCTATCGATCAAGGACAAAGCCAACCTGATCAAAAAGTTGGAAAGTGGCACAGCTGTCGCAAAATTATGTGAAGAGTATGGACTACGAAAGTAATTAATTATGAAATAATATTAATTATGTTTACAAATCAAAGAAAACAAGCAACAAATAAGTTTTTTTAAAAATTTAAATTGAATTATGTGTTTTATGATGTTAAATTCACTTCTTAATATTGAAATGATGCAAGATCCGGAATTATCCCAAATCCGGAATTACCGAAGTCCCAACGATTCCGGATTTGCGACGCGACGTTCGACTGTATCTTATTTTTAATAATGTGATAACTATATGATAAATATGAATATACAGTACTGCTGCTTATAGATGGATGTAATGATCAATCAGTTGTACTGATCAAAATAGTGTCGAATGGATCTCTCCTATTTCAACACATAGAAAATCATCCAGTTCTAGGGATCAACAATTTGCTTGTAGTGATAGGTTTTGATAAGACGACGCCACAAAACATGAGGAAACGAAGATGTAAAGGGGCCAGAACAGAAACCGCCATCAGTCCTAGAAACTCTGTAAATCCTTCGTACTTTATGATGATCAGTCCAATACTGTGCTGAATCCTTTGATAAGCATTATTCATATGAACAATTTGTCCAATGGATGCTTGACTACCTTGACAGAAAAAGGCTACTTCTGAAAACTTATTAAATAAAGCTTTAAAAATCAATTATGAATTTTTTTTAATTCTGTATATTGTATAGATTTTTTTTCTTCAGATTAAAAATAATGAGTACAGTAAATTCCGCTTAATGCGATCACAGTTAACGTTAGCATTCGTATTATATTATCAAAAACATCTGGTCCCGAACCAACATATTCAAATGTACACAAAATTATTTTAGTGTGATCATTACATCATTTAATGTTATCAGTTTTGAAGTAGAGAGTTGACCGATCCTTAATTTTCAACAGCATTAATGATTGACGTTCGTAGAATTTCTCGCTACACTTGTAAGGAAACATGGTTCGCCACTTTCCCACACACATCCCAAGAATTCAGAGGTTTATCTTTCAAGACCTATCTTTGAAGGCCGTACATTTAGCGGGCAGGGACGGGACCGTCGGTAATTGTCATTGAACCTCCTGAAGGTATGCAAAAGGAAGAGTATGAAGAGTGGATGTCCATTGACGAGGACATTCCAGCAGCTGCCACACTAACAGACTTGGAAATTTACCAAGCTGTTTATGAGCAATACCAAGCAATAAAAGTTGATTCAGACGGAGATGAACATGTTAAAGAAAACCCTCCAACGAACGCCGAAATGAGGCAAGCCCTTGATTATTTTGAAATGCGGCGTGCAGCATTGTTCAGCAATACGAGTACGAACAATATATAAATGAATTAAAATAAATTAAAGAATAAAAAATATTAAAGAATAATTAAGAATAAAGTATAAAATATATTAAAGAATAATTTCCATCAAGCAACAATTAATGAATTTTTTAATTGTTATTTTTGAAATAAATTATAGATAGCTCTGAGGTAAGTGGGGTTTTTTTCTTTTCCCTTGATGTGATAAAAATATAGTCGATTTTACCCAATTTGGTTAATGTTATCAACATTCTTAAGTCCCGAAGAGATGACATGAAGCGGAGTCTACTGTATTTATAAACAATATTGTGTGGAATGTGTTTTCTGCCATCTTTGAATAATTATAGATTTGCATTATTTTTAAGGCATTTCGGATGTACTGATCATTCAGATGTAGTGACTGCTTTGGTTTTGACTCAAAATTATCGCTATAAGCGTCATCCACTGTATATCAGAATTAATTCATTTTAATTCCCAAAAAGATAATGTCCAAGAAACAAAAAATCCCCATATTACAGAGTTTTGAAAAAGGGGGGAAAAAGAAAACATGAATAGAATCTAGAGGTAATAAAAGCATATATCACTAATCATACTTACCCAGGCAACTTAGTGCTCATCTTTAATTGAATTGTACTCCAGTTTTGCCTCTCATACTTCCAAATGAGAGCACTTCCATCTTTACTTCCACTAATAAACCTAAAATCATGATTGCTGAATTGTATACTATCTACTCTATCCTGTAAAAAAGGGGGAAAATTCAGTATATTAGAAATTTTTATTACCTTTCATTTAATGGATAATTTCATTAAGTGCAAATATCTATCAAAATATTAAATTACATTTTTGAGGACAATAATCAGGTTTATATATAAACAATATTAAACCAATGCTTTTGTATGGGGATTAAAAATATTTAGTGGCAAAGATAATGTTCTTACTTGAGGAGAAATATTTCTGACGAACTCGAGTATAATATATATGTTTCCATAATTTTTACTGTTATTGTGTAATTTCAACTAAATCTTAATTTTAAAATGTGACACATTAAAATGTTATTACAATATCATATTTTTAAGATATTTTGTCAATCTTAGATAATATTTTTTTATTACAATTGATTTAATTTAAATAATGAATAGATACATTTGAAAACCTCATATATTAATGAAACCCTGTCTAGTCTTTTTCTGGTCCCTTTAGATCCCGTTTAGTACAGGTTTTGGTACTTTTCTGTTAGCCGGGCACAAATGTCGCCAATTGTGAACCAAACGCGAGCCAAGTCGCCAATTGCGAGCCACGTCGGCGGGCGCAAATGTCGCCAAAATTTGGCGGAATTCTACATTATTTGGCGCTTTTTCACTTGTGCCCGGCTAAAATGATATCGCCAATTGTGAGCCAAGTCGGCGGGCGCAAATGTCACCAAAATTTGGCGGAATTCTACATTTGGCGATTTTTTGCTTGCACCCGGCTAACGGAAAAGTACCCAGGTTTTATTGTAATAATTTTAAACAATTTATAAAATTTAAATTTTATAGATTTAGCTGAATTATTATTACTAATGAGACGGATAAACCAGCTGATCACAGAAGTCTAGATTTTTATATTGTTTTAATCCGATTCCACCAGGGAACCAATACATTCTTCTCCAATTTCAATTTTTATTTATTTTTTAATTCTAATTTTGCTTCAACATAACTTTAAAAAAAACTTTTAACTGAAAGAAAAAAAATTAAATTATTTTTCGACTAAGTAAATGAAAATACAAAATTATTGACTTGCTCTCCCCTTCCTCCCTCCCATAACTTCTAAGTTTATACGTACTTCCAGAGAACTTTATAGCTAAACTATTAATCGAAAATTTTTAATTAATAAACAAAATATCTTAATATAAATAAAAATCATTGTGGGTATGTATGCATGTTCCACATCTCCTCCGAAACCAATGCACCGCAATGCATTAACCAAACTTTGCACACTTATTAATTACGCTGAGGGGAAGACACTTGTGAACTTTTCAAAGTGCAAAAGTTAATTAAACAGTCAGTTAATTAGAAATTAACCAAAACCGTTTTTTCGTTGTAAGTTCAGAGCAAATTATTTTTACCTATTTAATGATACCAATTTTATATGTGACATTTTTCTTCAATTTTTATTACTTTTACAAAATTTAATAAATTGTTGATTATTATATGCAGACAAATTTCAAATAAAGCAAATTTTAATAATACTCCATTGCTAGGCAACAGTGTAATTACTTTCCCATTATTTCCTGATGTTTGTTTATTTTTTTCAAATATTGTTTGGCAATGTTTTCCATTGGTTCTAAAAGAATTCTAAAGCTTATTTAATTAGATTAAAAAATCGCTACAGTTAATATCACCTGTCATCTTTACCTGCGTTTTCTACAAAATAATAAATAAGTTGTGTTTTAACAATGCCTAAAAGAAAACACAAGTCAGTCACTCAACTTCCAACAAAGGCAAAGATAGTAAAGCTTTTGCAAGCAGATGAAATAGATTTTTGACAACAGCACGCTCCAGAAATGTCATTTAATTAATGTAAGTCATTGTAGCCTTAATCTCTGTAGTCGAGAGGCTGTGGTTTTGAATATTTATTGTACATATTTTTATGCAGAGTACGTCTCGGTGTTCCTTAATTCAAATCAGGAACCTTGACCTTTATCTTCAAAACAAGATAAAGGTCACTGTCAATTTTACAAAGTACAAAAGGTAATTAAAAATTTAGCAAAATTTTGGCATTTTTCCGCAATATCTTCCGAAAATGTTATCTAACAAAAATTAATTTTATACCATATTTTTTAAAAAAATTAGCTTTTCAGTGACTCTAATTTCATTTGTGTACAATTTTTTTTTCCTCTCATTTTAATAATTTTTTCAAAATTAATTTATACACAATTTGTAACATTATTCTTTTTAGTGTTGATGAACAAAAATGCACATACAAAGAACTGTTGACAAAAAACATTAACAAAATTCTGGAAAACACTAAAAGAAAAGTTTAAAAGCAGACAATTTATAATTTATACCAAGAAAAACTTTTGATTTGGTTTATTTTCATGTTTTTTATTAATTAAAAAGTAATTAATTCTCCCAAAAAGTCCATTAAAACCTTTCTTGTACTTCAGTATTTGTGAAAAAAATGTGAAGTACCTATATAACAAATATTACGGAGAAAATTAGTTTTCTGCATTTTTGAAAAATTGTTTGCTTGAATTGATGATCTCATTTTAAATTTAAAAACGTTTCACACAATAAAAGGATTTTGTGTATCATTTTATTCAAAAGTATTTTAATCCTGAGCAACGCCATGTATACCAGCTCGTAACATAAATACAACTTTAAAATCTACTTACAGTATGCACTTCTCTTTCTAGCACTTTTTCAGGTCCACTCACACCAGCTATGTTATATACACGCACATTATTATCAGTGCTTCCAGTAGCCAAGAACAGACCACCTGAAGAAAAAAATATTGAAATTCTATGCTGAATACTTCTGATAAGCATTTTTAAAAAATCATGACTATTTCAAACAGAAATATTTCTTTTTATGAAATAGTTAATCTAGTTCATTACTAATTGCAATGATTTTTTATTCTAATATGTAATGGGAATATTCCTTAATTAAACTACTAACAATGTTATCGCATAATTTAAAATTTCCAAATACTAACAATAGCAGTTTCTTACTTGACATATAGTCCTGTTTCAGATATTGTAAGGGAACAAACTAAAACTTCAGACTCTCAGATTTTCGTCAGTTCTTATCTAAATATATTTGCACAGTGCTTACATTGCAAGCCAATAAGGCCTTTAAAGACTTATAACAGAGGTTCCCAACCTGTGGTACGTGTACCCCACTAGGCCGAACGATTGAAGCTAGCCGAAGCCAAGCCTGAAAATTCATCTTTCTATTAGATCTGGATGAAATTTGACTTATTTTCAACTTCACAGCTTAGATCTAAACTAAAACTCCGAATTCGGTTTGTTTCGTTTTTTCTATCCTTTCTTCTGGGAAGATAGTAAAAAATTAGAAGGTCTAAAATACGAAAATTGTTTTGATCTTTCATTTAGACCAGAGGTTCCCAACCTGCGGTACGTGTACCCCTGAGGGTACGTGAAGGACTAGTTGGGGTACGCGAAATCAAGGTTGGTATTGGCGGAAACAAAGAAACATAAGGAATTAAAAAAGCTACAGAATTTTGTTTCTCCAAGTGAATACTTGTTATTTAATAACTATACCACTTGAATAGTTGATTATCATGAAATGCAATTTTTAGCTATCCTTAGAGTTAAGACGAAATAATTACAATTTAGGCCCAGTGCACAGCAGCCAATTCGTGTCGTTGAAACTATACAAATAACAATAGTAATCCCCATTCCCCCTGTGTGTCACCACAGGGGGAAGTGTGCACCGGGTCTTAGATTTCAATTATTTTGGCATTGAACTAATACTATCGTAAAAATGGAATAAAATGTAAAATCAAAAACAAGTTCTGCAAATGTTATTAATTCAAGTCGTTAGACTCTTAAGTCAACCTTAATATCATTAATAAAAACTTATGTGCATAGATGGATGGTTGGGGGGATTGTATATGATAGTAGGGGTAAACCAAAACAAAAAGAATAATTAAGGGGTACGCGAGAGAAGAAAGGTCGAGAAGAACCCCTGACTTAGATTAATAAAACTTCAAAATCAGCTTTAGTTATTTTCAATGAAATATAACTTTAAGAGCTGCAAATATACAATTTTTCATCAGCATCGGAGATTTCACCGAGCTCCTTTCAATCCTGTGTAAACTACATATAATTGCTGCCTGAAATTTTAATCTTTTGCAGCACTAAAATAAAATGAATTTCTTAGCTTCTTAATATCATGACTTTTTCAAACTGATAGTAAATGCATTTTAAAAACAACATTTAAGATCTTAATCTTAAAATTACAGCTAAGTAAAATCCAAGCCCAAGATGGATTATACAGGATTCATACTGTATATATGATAGTAAAATTCAGGAGTTTCTAAGAATTTTTTCAGCAGTACAGTACAGAAAATTCAGGAGATAACATGAAAAAAAATCAATTGTAGGGGGGAAGGAGGTTGTGTGGACAATTATTATAAAATTGGCAAAAAATTATACTAAATATCAATTCTCCCATCTTTCCCAATTGCGGTGACTCGGAACATGCAAGGTAGACTCTTTCGGCGCTAAGTAAGGTTAGAAGTAAGAATTCCGGATTCCAGCAACTTTCTATCAAGAAGGAAATGTCATTTTTATGTTTTATCATAATTTTATTTTTTGCTCTTCGATTGTAATTTTTCAGGAGACAAAAAGAAATATCAGGATAAAAAACACAATTTTCAGGAGTTTTCAGGGCCCTTAGAAAAAAAAGCAAAATTTAGGAGTCTTTCAGGAATTTCAGGAGGAGTATGAACCCTGATTATAGACCATTTGTTCTCGTCTACCTTCATTGGTAATGAGCCTATCCATTACACATTCCATGAGATTAATAGGACAAGGAAGCAATACTTTCTATTGGGCAAGTGGAAACACAAGAGATTGGCATCCAGAAGTTAAGCCTAATGGCTTAGAGCAGCGGTTTCCAACCTGTGGGCTGTGGATAGCTTATTGGTGGGTTAGTATAAGTCAGAGGTAAAGAAAGTGAAAGTACCATCAAATGAAGAAGACTCGTTAATTGAACTACCATGAGACAACTATACAATCATTTTTTAGAACAATATCATTGACACCCTTCTGGATAAATGATCAGCAACAGTATCCAGCAGTTGCAAAATTTGGTTTGAGACATTCAATGGGGTTATCAACCACATATCTGCATGAACATGCTTTCACAACTTTAGTGTTTTTGAAACATAAGTACAGAAACAAACTGAATGCAGAAAGTGACTTGAGGCTAAAACTGTCAAGTTTTAATCCAGATATTGAATCTCTCGATGGCGACAAACGTCAAAAAACCCAATTGAGGTGTTGTTTTTTTTTTTTTAATCTTGTCTGCTTTATTTTTAGTTTTCTTACATTGTGACAGCTAAGTAAAGACAATAAAGTTTTTTTTCATTTATAAACAATACATTTTTAACACTTTTACAGTAAATTCAACTAATTACTGACATAGATGCGTACATAATATATACACGTATTACTTATGTGTTTGTATTTTTTTATTTGCATATTTAGTTAGTTGGGCCTTAAAAATATTTTTTTACACAACAGGTGGGTCGCATAACCAAAAAGGTAATGAACCACTGGCTTAGAGTTACAGCATTTGAGCTGTTGTTGCCAATTTCACTAAGATCCAGAGAAAACCAGGCAAAGTCCATCATCAAATCATTAACTCTAAAAAAAATCCAATACCATTGAACAGTTTTCATGCAAGTCAGATTTGCCCAGCCCCAGACAAGACAGGATATAACACAGTGAAGCCAGAACTGTTGCACACTTGTAACAATTGGGAGTAAAACTGGAGTTAGGGTGCATACAATTTTCTTGCCAATTTTCTTTGTCATCACCAAACACTGTTTAGGATGTGCAGTGAGTTTTTTAGGCATCTCAAAACGAGAGATTGAGCAAGCAATGCCTTTGGCATCGCAAGTGTGTACAGGGCAAATATTTTTAACTTAAAAAAACATCATCAGCTACGCTTTCAGCAAAGCGGACCCCTTGTAGCTTGGTTTTTTCATTGAGAAATGAAACACACAGGGAAAGCACGAATGCAGGAAAGACACGATGTCTAGAGACAATGAAACGTAGCAAAGGAAACATTGTTTCCAGAAAAAACATCCCTTGTTCGATATTTGGAAGCCATAATCAGCAACACAGAGAAAGAAAATCAGTAAATTCGATGAACAAAAATCTTCAGAAGAGAAGTGAAGGGATATTGAAAAAAATCGTTTGGTAAATGATCCAAAATTCCAAACGAAGTATTATTCAAATTCGAACACCAACCAATCACATCGAAGAGAGCAGACAGTGGAAATGAGGCGAAATGAGGGCATCCACCTTAGACCGGTAAACAAATCACTGTTGGCGCATGCACAAATGATACCAAAAAAATTTTCAACTCGTATCCAAAACAAATGTTCTGGCAATGCTTGGCAACAAACAATTGGCGAGCTTAAGAGACACGAAATGAGTACGCACACTAAACTCCAGGTTAACCCAATTGGGTAAAACTCTGCTGCACCAAGGAGTAACCATAAATAAAATTTAGCATATCTGCTACTCACCCCATTCTAAAATCATTCATTACCACAATATAATTCAAAACAAAGTAAATAAATTTTATTTATATACATGTTTAATGATTCAATGAATTCTAAATGTGCCATAAAACTAACACAAAGTGAATATGTCAAACAACATATCACATATTATTTATAAAACATACCTGAGCTGAAAGAAGAGCATATCATTTGAGCATTGGCTTTGTTACGCTCTGTAAACTTCAAGGGCTTTGGACTGAAATAGACAGAAAAATTTATAAAAAAATATTGCGATTTAAAAATTTAAACACTCAATTAAAAATAATTAAATGTTCGTACAAAATAACTTTAATGTGTATTGCACATTGAATAATATTTCACTTACTTAAAAGCATTAGTTTTATGATTCCAATGCCAAAAACAAACGCAGCCATCATTCCCCGTCGATATCAAAAGTCTATCATCTCTTTTTGGGTAGGGGGAAAACTATAACAAATTTATAATGTATTAATTCAAAATGTAATTAGAATTCCCAAACTTATACACAATTCAGACCACCCGACAATTTGATTTTTCAAAAGTTAACATGAAAAAATGTTCTTAAAAGCATAAAAAATATCAAAATTTTGTTTCTAACAAAGCCAAAGGAGATTTTAAAATGGCTTTGTACCAGTAAATAAATGTGACATATAATAAATATATGGTACTTTTCCATTAGTAGGGAACCAGCGCTGATGCACTAAGGTGGTGACGAGTGGTTCCGTGCAAACAGAGAAGTACCAAATTTATTGTTGAAATGCTGTTTGTCCATCCTAATAAATTCCTGAAGTCAAGCAAACTTTTATATACAAAATTAATTTGCTGAAATATATACAAACCTGCCCACAAGAATTAATATATTTTCTCTACACACGAAAAGGTCTTTCTTTTCCTCTTATCAAAACAAATTTATTTAATATCATGTGATTAATAGAAGAGAGATTATTTAATATCACAAGATTAATAGATGAGAGAGAGATTATTTAATGTTGCAAGATTAATAGATGAGAGAGATTATTTAATGTCATGACATTAATAGACGAGAGATTATTTAATGTCACGAGATTAATAGATGAGAGATATAATGAAATCAATTAGAAGAGGGAAACATAAAAATACATTTTTCTTGAATTGCCCAACATCAACATTTTAATTGAAGAATTTGACATACTTACTAGTTTAGATAAGTTGGACATGTCAACAGATGTCTGCAGAACATGTTCACTTAATTCTTTTATGGTATACACGTTATCTAGAGCAAGCACAGTTACAAATTGTCTTTTTATTTGAGCTTGCATTTCATTCGTATCCCGCACACAATGTGTTAATGAAGATGGGAAAATAGTTTATTACAAACAACATAGTTCATTTAGTTATTTAAAGCTTGTATTCCTCTTCTATATAATAAGAATACATGAAATATTTTTATATTTTACATTGTTTCTCTAAGTTTTAAAATCTAATGTGCCAAGAATTATTATTACAGCAGTGATACATGCAAGACCTTAAAAAAAACTGCATATGTAATAATAAATCCTTTCCATCTGTGCCTTTCAAATTGTAATTACTATAACTTTCACTATCTCAGCCAGTTCAGCCAATACCAATCGGCTGCACAAACACTTTTAAAATATCAAATTCAGTGATTTCTTTTCAATCGCATTCCTAATAAATGGGTACTCCCCATTTTAAAATTATTAAAAATTCAGCAACTAATTTGATGAGTTGTTTCTATGATTTGAAATTTACTGTTGATGCATGCAAACTTTGGAAGCAACATTCCCAAAATGGCGATTGGCTAAAACCACCTTAAATATAATCTAAAAATATTAAACTAATTGCTTCCCTCTTTCATTGGTCTCAAAAATAATTTGAAGACTGAAATTCTCTTCAAAAATGTCTAAACTACTATATTATATACATACAGTAGGACCCCGGAAATCCCAACCCTGGTAATCCGAACACCTTTTTTTAATTTTATGAAAAATTTTTACTGAAAAATGAAGGAAAAATAATAATTATGAATCAGAAACAAAGCTAATGTTTATTCCTAACTTAAAAAGAAGTATTTGAACTGGTCTTTAAGAATGAATACAGCACCTTAATTAGTAGAAATAAACTCAGATATCTTCTTTTTACCCTCAGCTTGTTTGTCACTGTATTATTCAAATCACAACATGCTCTTTCCGTACACTTTCACAGAGCATCCAGAGTCAAGAGTATTTTACCGAATTTCCTCGATAATCCAAATTCCCCAGAATCCTAACAGAGGTCAGCCCCAATTAGTTCCGATTCCCTGTGTTCTACTGTATGTATTCGAGTGGTGTCAAAGTACACAACCTGTATGCCACACCAAATTTCATAGATTTTGCTCCATGAATTGTTAATGATTGTTCTTGTTCAAGAAGCAGATCCATTAGAAAGGTTCACTTTAACCTTTGACTGACAAAATACTTACTTCTTTCCAATTATTAAAGAAATATTAGCACTAATTTAAATTCAATAACTTTAGGTATTAGAATGCAATTACTGCAAAATCCCACCCCAAAACAAATTATGAAGGTAAGATGAAGTAATAACCATCAAAGTTCCTTCAATGTTATAAAGCAATAAAAAATAATTTTTTAATTAATCAAACAAATGTAAAAAATTACCTGCAAAGAGGTAACCATTCCAGTATGTCCACAAAGAACGGCAACAGGAACGGTGGTACGAAGACACCATACACGTATCGTTTTATCACAACTACCGGCAGCAAGTAAAGTGTTTTCATGATTAACTGCCATGTCAGTAATTTCTGCGGAATGACCTCTGAGAGCGGCCAACAATCGTCCATCAACAGCACTCCAGATTTTAACAAGTGAATCATCAGCACCCTTTGGAAGAAATTGATAACACCATATCAAAAATTTAATATTCATTAATTAATTGATTATTCTTAAATTATGTCAAATTAATATGCAACAAGTCAGAGGCAGAAAAGGAAAATGATATACATTTGAAGTAATGGTACTCATTTGTTAAAGCGACCACTGAGCTCACTTGGCAACCTTCGGATTTCGCCAAGCTCGTAAGTTCAGTATTCTACAGTTCTGATCATTTCCGAACGGATTTGTTTAGGAATGCTGTTCTAATCGCCTGCTGAACTTTTTCATGAAGGAACGTTTTGAGGCGAGAGCTCATTTTGGAATTTTAAAAAACGTAGATTCCAAACGTTCAATGAACAAGTGCAGCTACTAACTAGCGCTTTGATGAGAGAGAAGCCACTGATATTTTTTTATGTTTTTCTTTTGACAATTTTTTCTTTTCAGATGCCACAGACATCGTGTGTTTAAGAAACCAATAAAAAGCTCACTGCACATCCAAAACAAATGTCCTCACATTGCCAAACCGTCTTTCAACTTGGCGATATATCTCGGTTGCTTGGCAATTCAATCTCGGTGGCCGCTATAACGCACAAGTACCGAAGTAAAATAACTCAGACCGGAGATCAGGATCTAATTAACATGAATTTTGATTAATTATGCTGGCAACTTCAATACACTGCTCTCACCAGTGTGATGTTTTATCCCAAGATAATTATACAAAATAATTTTACACTACATAACAAGCATCATTTTTCCATTAATCAAGCATCCTTGAAATATATTTTCTATTTTGATATTCTCAATACAACACAGAAACTTTTATGCTTCAGTTAGCTTAATTTTCGTCTTTTCACAACTTTTCTAATTAAGGCAGAAGATTATGACACAAATGGTTTTATTTTAAAATATTTCAGTACATTTGCAGGCAGACAAAGATTAAATTGGCTGAGCTCAGAACTGAGGAAGGGATTGCTTATGTTTTAAGCAATCAAGTAATTATTTTTTTGGATTTCAGAAATGAATGCAAAAGAAAGATGAATTTCGGAAGAGCTTCAAAAATTAAGACTACAAAATACTACAGCTAATATTTAACCATAGAGAACTAGATTCAGCCACAGACTCTAGCTTTGACAAGACAATGCTACATATTTTTAAAAATTCTCCTAATAACAAATATTGAGCATTTAAATGTAATATTTTAAAAATATTACAAATTGACAATTTTTCCACAAAATTCTATAATAAGCTTAATGTAGGAATAAATTATTTAAGGAATAATATTTAGCTTTTTTCATTATTCGTGCTTAGCATGCAAATCATATTCAGTCATTTTAAGTGAAAATAATTATAACTATACACCTCTCTCAAGTAAGACATTTTCTCAAACTATAACATCTTTTAAAAGAAGTCGCTTAACTTCATTATATATTTCAGAAACTATAGTACAAATGGTTAATCTATGGTCAGTTAAATAGTAGTTAATCTATGGTCAGTTAAATAATGAGCTGAATATCAACATAAAAAACATTTTATATCTCTTTGAATACGTTGTATTTGTGATTGGTTATGTTGGGTAATAAAAGCAAGTTTAATTTAAGTCAAAGATAATAAGTTACACAATACAAAGGAAGTAATGTATTTCTTTTTAATAACCCTTTGAACATTTAACCCTTTTGAGGACGATTGTCACATAGGCATGCCAGCAGCTTGATAGTATTAAGTGTCCAGAATTATAACAAAAAAATTTTAAGTTAATTTTAACCCTCCTAGCGGAGCAAACATCTTTTTTCCGTTTTTCATGTTCAGTTCAAAAGCAGATAGCTCGTATTTATATTTTCTGAAACAACCATGGATAAAATATTCCTATGATTTCAGAGACATAATTAAATACAAAAAGGATTGATTCATTTACTTTAAAAGTTAAGGTTTTCTAAACTGATAGCTAAAAGTTCAAAATATTGGGAGCTCAGAGGGTTAATTTCAATAATTCAAGATTTTCACAATAAATACCTTTAAGATAGTATATATTTCATTTTCAGCTATTACATGGATGCAAGTCTTTCAAATATATATAAAAACTGAATTCAGCTATTTTTCGCAGGGAAAATAAAGTAAAATCCAACATTATGAAATCTGCTAGTGAAAGCTGTCTACTAAATCAATGAATAAGCTCTTTAGTAACAGAATGTTAACTTTGAAGAGTATGATTACTGATTAACTTTATTTCAGATAATAATACTATGCTTTTCATAAAATTCATGAGGTTGATTGACACTTACCGTGAATATGTATTTCCCAGTTCTGTCAAACAGAACACAATAAACTGAAGATAAATGTCCCAACAGCCTGCGATAAACCTGTGGACGAGCATATAACTTGGGTGTAAATGTATGTGTTTGGGACACTGGACCACTTGACTCCCTTGAGATTAATACCTGAGCTATAAGACAAAGAAAATCAAGTTGAGATATAGATATTTGATACCAAAACAAATAAGTTTTTAAGATATAGATATTTAATATCAAAACAAATAAGTTTATTTTTTTAAAAAATAAGATAACACAGCGGTTCCCAACCCATGGGCTGCAGCCCACTTGTGAGCCGTGGTTAACATTAGTGGGCCACGGAACACTAGTCAAGACTGGGAGATTGGTCAGAGAGCAAAAAGGAGGAAGTCCAAAAATTCGTCAAAAAAGCATGCGGAAGGGATTATTTTTCAATTTTGCAGATACAATGACATTTCTCACACTTCATAATAATTACATTTCAAATATTTGAGAAGAAATGAATATGTGTCACATATTGTTCTCAGAACATAGTATTCTCCAAATTTCAGTTATAAAAAAAGATCCGGAGAAAATGCCATCCATAC
This sequence comes from Araneus ventricosus, assembly GCA_013235015.1. Lineage (NCBI taxonomy): Eukaryota > Metazoa > Arthropoda > Arachnida > Araneae > Araneidae > Araneus > Araneus ventricosus. Next base: position 96,843 of record BGPR01001786.1, on the reverse strand, counting down.
AAAGTACAAATAAAATTGACTAATTTAACAGGTGCATAAAACTAGTATTTTAATGCATATCTGAGAAAAGAGTTTACAAACATTTCTTTGATTGTCAATACTCATTTAACACAAACATTTATTGAAGGGAGAGCCACCACCGACATGCCAGGCATGCAATACAATTTTATCTGTCAAACACATTTTAATTGAATGCTCAATTTTTAATAATCGTAGACTCAGGTGCTTTGGAAACGCCCACCCTTTTTTGAAGGACTTACTTGGAGACATTCCACACCCAAACCTTTTTCAATTTCTCAAGGACATTGGTTTTTTTTAACTTAATTTAAAAATATTTTTTGTTCAGGTCTAAGCACCGTCATTAATCGATGGGAAACCCAACGAAACTTTCAAAAGTTGGATTAAGCGAAAACAACCTTGTTTGGCGCAGCTTGGCCAATTTTGGCCCTTGCGCCATAAAAAGTCACTCCCTCCCTTGATTGTCAAAGGACATTTCATTCGTTTTGCAGAAGGCTCGCTTGTTTTTTGTTTCTTCACTGATTTTTCAGTGACATTCTCATTAATTGGATGCTTATTTGAAGAAGGAACTCTACTCTTTAAAGAAATCTTGTGCATTTTCTTCAAATGAACATTTCTTAGTAATTTTGTAACTTTTGCTGATAGTTTCTTTGCTGCCTCTTTTGACAGCAACTTTTCATTTGAAGTACTTGGTTGTGTAACACACTGCTCCTTCCTTTTTAAAACCATTTCAGTCTTGTAACTATCTTTTGCCTCAGACATGAGGAAAAGCACACTTTTCGCAGGAAAAACTGGTTCAGATCGAGAAAAACGCGGATCCTCGAAAAAGGGGCAAAAAGGAGGAAAATTTTATAAAAAAAAACACAAAAGGCGGAAAAATCTCATCCCTGGGGGAGCTTCAAGAGTCGTCACTTGTTTTTTTGCTTTATAAACAATATTTTTTAATAATTTTATAGTAAACTTTACTAATTACTGGCATATGCGTGCATGTAACTTTTATCTATACTTATAAAAGGCAATGTTTGTGTGCGTGTGTGTGTGCGTGTGTGTGTTTGTCTGCGATGTCCAGACGAATCTATCGCACTTACAGCCATGAAATTTGGCACACAGATAGTCGTAATGGTGACTGAGTGCACCTCGAAGCCGAAATTTTAAATTTTAATCTAGAATTTTTTTTATTTAATGTTTTGTGTTGTTTTGGTTGATTTTTCGCACTAATTTCTCATTAGAATGGTTTCAAATAATTGTACGACAAAAATAGATAGACCATCGGAAAGAGCACGCGATTTCCGTTCTAATGAAGTTAGTTTTGAATTTCTATCTTAAATTACTGAATTTTGAGAATTTTTTAAAAATCAGTCAGTTTTGCACCTAAATGTTGGTTTTGTTTTTAAATTTGTTGCATCCGACTTTCTAATAACACTATTATTTTCAATTTTTTTCAGCTTATAACTAGAACGGTTCTCTCTGATTTAAAGCAAGAACGGTTAAAATATCTTTTCCCGTTTTTTTTAAATTAAATTATTCCTGGGCAGATGAAAGTTATTTTTGTCGAGCGAAATTTCTTCAGCGATAGCCTTCCGGAACGCAGCTTTCAATTTGATTGGATGAAGGGTCAGGTGACGTCATAACCTTCGGAGCTTTTTGTCATGTTCTAAGAATTCTTTTTCATTTTGTTGAAGTCCTGATTCCACGGGCAACAATTTTTTTATATTGTTTTGGATTAATGTACTCTGTACTGTTTTTCTACATGTTATTATAGCGGAAAAATCTATAATGTGTATCTTTTGTTTTAATTTTGTTTTCAAAACTTTTTCATGTCATTGTGGGCGTTTTTTTTTTTTTTTTCATTCCTGTTGAAGTCCTGTTTCCACGGGCAACGCCGTGCGCGTACTGCTAGTATATATATAAATTTATTATATATGTTTGTATCTTTTTTACTTGTATATTTAACTAGTGGGCCCCAAAATATTTTTTGCACAACCAAAAAGGTTGGGAACTGCTGACATAGAATAATCCACAGAGAGTTAAAATGAAATTCTAAAAATTTTGAAATAAAAATTCTTACCAATATTTGGTGGGTATGAAGACTGTACAGAATGAGATGGAAGAAGTGGTGCTCCATTTTTTCTTCCCATTAAATTGGACATTTGACATTTTGGCTTCAGCAATTCTAAAGAAAAATCAAATATTATTGTAATAAAAAATATATAAAGCATACATACAGATGAAAGCATTAAAATTTTATGGCTCTCATATCTCCCTAATTAAGAAGTTGAATGCAATAAATCGCACATTATCCGACACATTTTTTGTTGAGACAAGCATCTTTTTTTCCTTAAGATTATTAACAAGTAATTAATAGCATTTTATGACACTATTCTTTTCCTTTGTGGCTTTCTTTAAGATTTGAAATTATGGCTATGCAATTTCCACACTAATTTTTGATACTTATTACATAAATATTTTTTTTCATCATTTCAATTTTTGCACTTACTAATATATTATAATATATTTATTTATATCCTTCAAATCTACACTTTAAGGATCATAATATATCAAGATTAAGAAAGTGATTCTTACAAAAATTTTATCAAAAAATTATCCACTCATAATTTTGAATTCCTTCATTTAATTTTTCCCTATGAAATTTATAAATATGAGTTTTCACTAAGCCAAATAAACTTTTTCATGTTTAATGAAAAAAAACTTTAAGTTGAAACACCTGAAAGCTTTTTCATATTAAATATATCTTAATGCAAATAAAAATAAAAAAGAAAAAATTTTTTGACCTAAATATTTTGTAAAGTATCATGTGAACATTGGTCCTATGGCATCTTTTAGTTCATTGTTTCAACACAACCCAACATGAAAAGTCCCAATCCCATGGAATAGTGGGATATTTTACATGTTTAACCATTTGAATGGAAAATTTTATTTAATATCTAACTAGATGATAAAATTCTATATCAGAAATGCATTGAAATTTTGATTCAATTAAGAATCTGTAGAACGATTGCGATGTTGATGCATTGTCCCTGTAATTTTGGTATTCGTATGATATCAACGAATAACTTAATTCTAGTTTTAAGTCCAAAAATATGATCAATTCAATGCAGATGTGACACACAGGTAAATCAATTAAGTGCTTAAAGTTCATTCAAGGTAATTCAAAGTACTATTATAATTCCTGCAATTTATAAAACTGTTCTTTACCTTCTTTTGTTCTTAAAAGAGATTGCCTCCCAACTCCAAGTAGTGAAGTCAGCCCTGGAACAGTTGGAGGGATCTCTTTGTCCAAAATTGGTCCTATCCGAGAACATATTTTTAATAGGTGATCGTCTGATACCTGAGAAAGTGCTTGTTCCTAAAGAAAATAAATACATTTTTTTTTAAATCGACATATAGTGTAATTACTTCACATATGATAACAAGGTTGTAATTGCCTTATTACTAATATAATAGCCCAGATCTCTCTCTCACTGATCCAGTAATGCTCAGACGTCACCAACAATAAAACTTGCGCCATAGCACTGCGAGACATTAAACAGCACTATTTCATTGTTAGAGCACCTAAATGTCAGTCATTTTAAATTTAAAAGATTGTCATTCTAATTTCAAATTTAACAGTTGTAAAATTGTGAAATAAAATTCCCTACCGATTGATATAAAAGTTAAATTATATTAATCATATATTTCAAATTAATTTCTGTTTAATAGAAAGTAGTAAATTACGTCAGTGGTATATCATGAGCATGATAGAGTTTGGACGCCACGATGCATCTAAATATTTAGTGCAATCGTGATATAATTTGATAATATTTATTGTGAATGTTAAAATTTACACAAAGACATCTGAAATACAAGGAAAATTGTTAAACAACGAAAAATACTTCACACGGAATGTTGTTTACTAGGAGGTTTTTTGAATAAAGAAATGTGTAAATAAAAAATATTTCCTGTCATAAAACATGTTTATTTTATTTGTTTTCAAATCAATGTTAAACATTTCTCCCGCACATATATCTATTTAAACACATCAGATTTGACAGGAAATCTCTGGAATGAAGAGGCAATTTGCAACCGTCATACCATGACGGGTGATTTTCTAGTATATTAATATTCATCATTTCATTTTTGCAATTACTACACACATTTTTGCCATATATTTGCTTCACACAAGATGCAAAATCTAAATTAACAATTAGACCATAAAGTATTCAAAACAGCTGAAATTGCAGGGATAATTACCGCTTATAGGATTAAAAATATTACATTCATAAAATGTGCTTGTTCCAATAACGGACTCAGAATTAAATGAAAGTAAATACTCAACTACTGTTAATCCTTTCATAAGGTTTATATAAGACAAATAAAGGTTTTACTTTACAGCAGAGGTTCCCAACCTGTGGTAAGCGTAACCCTAAGGGTACACGAAGGAACAGTTAGGGGTATGCAAACTCAGTCTGTAAAGGAAACATAGAAAGAAAACACAAGGGATTAACATACGGGTGAAATACTTCTATTGTAAAACTCGAATAAAATGTGAAATCAAAAATAAGTCCTGCATATGTTATTAATTCGAGTCATTTGACTCTTAAGCTTGCCTAAGCCCTTAACCTTATTGATAAAAATTTCATTGCAGAGACAAATGGTTGGAGAGGGAGAATAAGACTAATCAAGGGGTAAGCAGGAGAAAAACAGTTGGAAACCCCTGCTTTAAAGGAAGAAAATTCATTTTATAGAAGTAATATACTCAAGTCTGATCAACTTGTTCTCTTTATGGAGAATTTTTTCTTAAAGTGAAAAAAATTAAATTTATTTGATTGCAATTTATTACTTTTAAGTCAGCAGAAATTTAACAACTCATGAAAGTTGCCTTGTTCTGAATTTTTGTTTAGCAGACTTTAATTTTTTTTCTCTTAGAATATTTTTTTTTGAACAAATGAGTCGGTGTTCCTTCAAAATGTTAATATTCAATTTAATTATAGGCAAATCAAACATTAAATATGTTGTCACCAAATGAAGACTGTCAATTACCACCCATCCCCTCTTAACACATTTGCTGCCAAGGCAAATTGCAGTCCCTGGTGCCACAAGCCAATCATATTAAGTTTCTATGAGATAACTCATAGTTAGTGTCCTGGAGTCCTACAAGTTATCTTGCATTTGGGAGTGAACTTGCTAAAAAAACTTGAATCAATTATGTTTAATAGCAAAAAGTATAAGTACTTTTCACATTAGCACCAGTTTCACTATTATGAAAACTAACAAAATGCATCAGACAGCAACTTTACACAGCTAAATTGGCAAAAAAAAAAAAATCATATTTGACACTAATTATAGCTGTTGTCCAGTTAACAGACAAGTAAATAAAACCCAAATGAACATGACTTCAAGAATCTGCACTTAAAATAACAATACAAAAATCCACTCTTAGCAAACCTCAAAATGATTATGGATGGAGAGCCTGCAACTATATCAGTCTCATCTATGAGTTAGGGATAAAGCAGAGTATAAACAAAATATCCATGCTTTTTCCCCCCAGATAAAATAAAGAGGAACACTGGATGAAGAATGGCATGAAAAATTTCATATATACTTAATTTTCCTGAAATAATGCACTTCAAATTTATTTTTCTATAAATTATAAATTTATATTTTGAAAAAGCCCCTATGTAACAGAAAACTGGTAGTAATATTTGAAATCAGCAGCCGATGTTCAGAAAAGTGAACTCCTCCCAAATAATTTTTAAATTATTCTAATTTCACAGACTTGTGTAATGATTCACTACAGCTGATAGCAAGTGCAGAAATATTTTTAAATATATGTAATTTCTGTGAATTCATTTGAATCAAGATCAGCGATTTTTTTTAAAAAAAACTTTATACAGTTAATCATATTTCAGTTCAGTTAAACACCTGTTAACAGGCCTGGATTAAAAAATAAATCACTGCTTCATTAAAAGGAGAATGAAAATTTTTATAGATATTATTCTCTGCTTAAAAATATAATACATGAAAAAAAAAATTCTTGTAGAAGGATCATTTTCATGTTTTGAAAAAATTCAAATGTGAGAGGGATGTTGATCTTTTAGCCATTTAATTAACCAATATATTTTAGAAATCTTTTGCCACTAATTTAATACCAAATAGTAAAAAATAAAACAAATTCCACAAAATAAACCTTCCCACACATTACATACATTTTAAAGATTCTACACGATTAATGAAAATTAATAGTTCTAAAAGCAATTTGAAAGGAAAGGATACAAGGAACACTTTTTTTTACAAAAAAGAACATTATTAAATTAGTTATACTATAACTTCCAATAGGTTCAGTAATAAGAGATTCACTGATAAGAAAGAGCCCTCTTATCTGTAACAACACCAAACTCACTATGATTATAAGTTATTTGTATCTTATATAGTAGAAAATAACAGAAACAGCCAAAATAAAAGCTATTATTCAATTAAATTATGCTTCATTTACTGGTTTTTAAGATGCTATGAAAAAATCAAATATTCACTGCTAAATAAGTACATGTGTTTACAAATATATAATTATTTTAATACAACGCATATGCTCAAAATTAATTTGATTCCAACTAAAAAAATGTGACATTTTAAAATTTTAATCGACTAAATCAAGTATCGTTGATGTACCAACATAAATGATAAGCTTACTAAGTCTCTTTTCGAAAAATCAGGAATTTAAAGATTTTGAATATTTTAGCAGAATTTTAAGGAAATGGGGTAACAAGAATAAATAAAGGTTCGCTCAATTTCCTATATTCGATTCGAAATACTGCGTGTCATAAATAAGTTGAAATCTTTATTTTTGTTCCTTTTCTTTCCTCTAAATATTTATTTCTAGTGAGCCTCGAAATTAAAACTCACAGACGATACAAATATCAATCGGCAAGGCGGAAACCGCCGCCATTCCAGTTTCACAGAAACGCGGATGGGATTCTGGGACAGTTACGTCAGAATCTTGTTTGGGAAACACGCAACCAATAGATTTCATTGGTTGAAGAAACCAGCATCTCTACGTCACAAAGAGATACGGAGGGGGGATACAGTTTGCTCCCTCCCTCTCCTAAACCCTCTCCACACCGATTTCATCAAAAAGTACTGAATCGCAGTTGGATACAAATATATAAACAAAGTACGAATAAAAAGCTTATATTTAACACAAAGTACACCAAAATACGACAATTTTATGAATAAATATATATGAAACATCCCACACTGAAAAAAACATCAATTTCACTCAAATAGCAATATTTAATAAAAATTAAAAATTTTGACTTACAAACTCATTAAAACTCCTCGTATGTTCGTTTCCAAGCCAATCAACACGTTTGGGCAACAACTGTTAAAAATTTAAAAATTATAAATATTCTGCTATTTTACTATATAAATCATTCATTTTAACGTAAACAAACATCCATCTGTCAAACTAGAAACCACGTGGTGGCCCACGAGGTAATATTAAATGATCTAGCTCCTAACAAACTTACCTCATGTTCCTCTATTTCTTTCCTCAGCAACTGAAATAAAAAACACAATTCATCAAAGATACACTCAATATTATGATATACAAAGACCTAAACAAAATGTCTACTTACCTCACAAGTTCTCTTACATGGCCCTGTGCTTAGAAATTTAACAATCAATAGGTAGAGTTCTGAAAACAAAATATCGTTTATTCCATTTATGCATATCTTACCAATGCTAAAGCATAAGAATTAGGCTTCACAAACAAGTGTCTAAACTTACCTGCTTCTGTAGACGATAATTTCTTCTTTTCCATATTCTCAGATATATTAAGCATTAAAGTTCTCAAATGAAATAATCAAATAACATAGCACCATCAATCGTTGTCTGTAAAATGAATTATAAACATCAGATTCGCATACAGCAATATCCTCTAACGACATTGAGTGGTAGTCTTTGTGTACAGAACAGTGATGAAAAAGTCGACACGATTTTAAAATTTAACTTGGTTTGAACACATTAACGTATAAGCTTTACATTAAATAAACATAATAGGAACAATAAACAAACATAATTACACACAGAGAACCAATTTTCAATCAGATTTCACGACGGATTCCAGCGTATGTACACGGAGTGTGACGAACCAAGTTCACAGCGCATGCGCCATCACAGTTGAAGAGATTGGCGAAACGGAGAGGAGGAATAGGGAATTTTAGGTAAGAACATGATTTTCAGCCCATTTACTAATGAAATGAAAGAAATTGTGCTCACATTTTAATCAGTTAGTTATTTCTCTTCGATTAAACAGTTTACATTGTATTTATGACATACTGCTTTGTAATGTCATTAATTTTTGCCGGTTCCATCATTTTTCTTGCCAAATGTAGCACTTTTTTTTCCCCCAATACTCAGCACAAATAAGATTTTATCAGTTCGATTCTTAAAATTGTGTGCGGTGTCAGAATGAAAAATATTAAATTTTATAATTTTTGTTGTAAAATTTAAATGAAACTATAGGCTTTTATTTTGAAATTTTCTCGAGCAATATTAAGAGGACAAGACGTTATCTAACATCTTTTGACATCATTTTCGACACGTTGAAAACAATCGCACGAAATAAGGAAGTAATTATAAAAATTACAGACACATGAACTGAAATTCTTACACAAACCGTTTCTAACCGAATCCCACTCCAGGTGAATATAACTGAATTTCTTAAACAATACAATCTAAAACTTCGTAAATCTTAATCTCGATTGCACTGAATCGAATGCATGTTGGAATTCTGTTTTATTTTTGATTATAAAATATTTTAACTTTCAAAATATACCTGAAAAGGAAAAATATGGGAAATAATTAGAATTATTTTTATAATCGCTTTCTTCATCATTTTTTATTTTGGAACAATAGAGTTTTGATTACGGTAGCATTTCTTCCATCTTCGTTTTGTATGAAATTATCTTATTTTTAATGTACCATATAATGTTAAACGTCTAAAATAAGAACACTGCTTAAAACTGTATTCTAAATGTTTATCAAAATATTGCTAGTTTGAAATTATGGTGAAACAGATATTGTCATGATTTTCCACTTAGATAACGCTAAGGGAAGTGTAATTTGTATCTACTAGAGAATTTATATAACTTAGTCCTATAAATCTAGTCTTTAAACTGTTAGAACTACTCATCAGCAAGGAATATATTGCGATTAATGTTTTCCTATGTATGTATTACTTCTTAAATCTTTCCACTCCCTTATTTTATTCAGACTTGTATATTATTCAAATTTCCAGTCAACATTTAAATGATATTAATTTTTAGTAAAATCTTATATTCTTATTATCCACATGCAAGTTAATAACTGTGTATAATATGCTGTCAAATATGTTGTAAATTAAAAATGTATTCAAGATTAGGTAAAATATATCCTGTGTCTTGTAAGAAAAATATAGAAATTTCATTTTAGGAAAATAGCATGATTGTTATTAAAATGACTAAGTTTTCTGCTGTTTAACCCAGGATGCTGTAAGTATTGAAAGGGGTTGGGGCTTTCATAATTATTCAAGACAGTATTAAATACAAAACTGCTAAAGCTAATTTGAGACATGTAGTCAATAATGACAGTACAAGCAAGCAGGTATCAATAAGAAATAATTTTCAAAGGAGTTACGATGCTGAAATGTCATAAAATAAAATACACTCCACTCTAAAAGTTCAGAGTTCAGCTCCCTGTTTATTGTTACATTTGTAGTTTTGCTTGTTTAAAAAAAGCTACAAATATGGTTTATATGAAAAGTTTAAGGGGAGTATAGGGAACGTCTGGATGATTTCGTTGTCGCCAATTTGTAATTATGTTTATTATATCAGATCTAAAAAAATAAAGTTAATATTTTTTTTTTTTTTTTTTGGAGGAAATGGGCCACAAGTTAAACATCTCTGATTTTTATATTAGATCTTTGTTAAAATTGTGTGTATTTCTAAATAATGTTTGTTGGCCTTCAATTTTGAATGCGAAGTTATGTCTGGTAGAAAATTTGTACCTGATTCGTTCAGATGTAGGGCAGTTTGGTGCATGAAAATAGGCTTATAACTAGCTGGTGGTATCCCTCCTCTCAATATCTCTAACAGTGTAGTCCACAGAATTTGGAATAAGTTCCAACAAGAAAATTCAGTTACGAGGAGACCTGTCCCAGGTTGTCCACACATAAAAACTCCATCCGATTATAATCATCTGCTTATTTGAGTCTGAAGAAGGGGGGACACTACTGTTTCTCACCTAATTTCTCATTATTATTCGGTAATAGGGGAAGAATATCTTCCACTGCAGTGCAAAGACATCTTCATAATGGCAGTTTGCCTATAAGTTCATCTATGTGTTCCTCACACTGGAATGCAGGTATGTGTCTGTTTATGATGGGCCAAGGATAATGTGACCATATGTCCCATTTTGACCAGAACAGTCCCTTTTTTGCTAGCCTGTCCTGTTGTCCCCAAGCACAGCTTCGGGACGTCCACATCTCTCGTTTTCAGAAAGAGAGCAACCCATGATAACAATTTCAAATAAGAAGAGGCCAAATATCAAAAAGTCTACTGTAATGTCTAGTAGCCCGGCGATGACAGAACGTGCTCTATACGAGTCACACATGTGTAAGTTGTTCAGAAGCCTGTCATCTTGCACTTAGTTCTAACTACATTACACCACATGAAGTGACAGAATCAACTACTGGGAATATTGAAACTGAAAGTCATTGGGTACAACTGTTCAAACTCTTCCACGCCAATAATTTAAATCATACGAAGTTTCATATAATTATTGAATATATTCTATGTCTCTCCGACACTAATGCACCGGTGGAAAGGGTCTTTTTTTTTATGAATAAGTTGTGGATGAGCTAGGAAACACAGTTGCAAGTCGCAATTTATAAAGCAACCTTAATTACCAAAGTTAATTTTAGGAAATCTTGCCAAGAATTTCATCTTTTTATAAAAATTTTAAAATGTCCCATTTTGAGGGGGAAAATAAATGATCACTTTAGCCAGGGAGCACGTCACTTGGACCAAAGAATAGTGGAGATCAGTACTATGATCTTTACAGTGAGAGAGAACAAGGGATGGGGTACAAGGAGTCTTACATTACAAAAAGGTATAATTATAGAGGCATGGAATTGTGGTTTTGAGCTGGAATCTTTCGGCGGTGGCACTAATCTCCTTGAAGGAATTGTGATTGCAGCAAGATAATATTCTATATCCATAAAGTAAGACCATACACTGGTGATGCTGCACGCTAACAGATAGATAATAATGTTCACTTTCACCGTGCTTATCATTTAACTTCTAATAACTGTATGCGCAAATATCTAGGGAGGCAGAAAAGAATGGACTGGCCATCTTGATACCCAGATCCCATTCCCTCTAATCACATTTGGAACTACATATGAAAACATTTGGTTGCTAAAGGTTCCCGTACTAAAAAGGTTAATGCAATCGAAGAAAGTTTGCTGTGAATATGGTCTTCTCTTCCCATTCAGGTGACAGACAACTTAATTCTACATGTGGAAAGGTAATGCCAAGAGAGCATTCCAGTTAGAGTGGACATATCTCTCATTGAATTCCATTTATTAACCATTTTGTTATGTAAAGCTGCCATTTCATTGTTTTCTCTATCAATGAACTTTTGTGAAATAGCACTGTTACAAATTTATATATTATGCCGTAATTATGAGATTGTAAATTTTGTTCATAAATTGGATAATAAACAATTACTCCAAATTTCATGCATTAATATTAATTTGTTTGCAAGGTAGCCTCCTTAACTTTTGGGGGGAGTATATTCTGGAATCGTATTCTATGGATAGTAAAAGAATTCTTTAAAAGCTAATTTTTAAAATGTAGTTAATAATTTTAATTTTTTTTTATATGAACTATTTGCTTATAAAAATGGATTAATCCAAGACATATAATTAAAATTCGGGACTGTCCTGACTAATTCAAGATGTCTGGTCAATTAAATGTTACAATTGAGTCATTTTGGCATTAACCTGCAAGAACACACCTTTCTGGTACTTATTGAGGAAATGTGTCGGGCTTCATGGGCCCAGGGTCATGTTTTTGTAACAAAATGGACAGAAAATTACATTTACTTTAATAGAAAGTATTTATTGCACTAATGTACAGAGTATAAAATATAAAGAAATAATTTACAGAATAAATCTCTTTTGGAGGTTAAATTAAAGAAGATTGATTCAAGTACTTGTACTTCTGAGTTGTTTATGAGAAAGAAGAGTGTGACGTTCCCATCTGAAAGTATCTGCAATCACCTGGATATAAGTAATAATGCATTCACAATAATTGATATTATTGTCTCATCAATAAGCATTTCCTAGAATTTTGAACTGATGATGTATCTTTTGCTTCATCAATATTTTCAGGCAGTTTTATGGTGATATTGTACATAAAAGTTCTCATAGTTTTACCTGGTTCTTTTTTAGACCATTTGTTAATTCCAGCTTTTTTACCATTTTTTAACTTCAGCTTTCTTCTAAATAATCAGTGGATTCACAAATATCAGATTTACTGTCTCAACTCCTCTTTAGAATTCAACTTATCATCATTAACCAGTTCATCATCAACAATTCCTCTATTTTCTTCTATTAATTGATTCTTCTTCAGTTGATATTTCAGCTAAAAGCTTTTTCAAACTTTCTGTTTCATATTTATTGCAAAAATAGTGATGAATTGTCATGATTATCTGTTCTCCTTTGAAATCCTACATAGATACACAAGTGCATGCATCAGTCTTCAGAGGCCTGAATATATGCTTTCTGAGATAATAAACAAGGGGAAATTCTTGGAATACTTGTGTTCCTTGAACGCAGCTACTGTGAATCTGGAATATTTTTGCTGAGGGGTTGATTTTCTGTAATAAATTCTTGTAGCCTTCGGGCCTAATAGCCCTGATGTGCTTCTTCCATTGGTTAATTTACATCTTTTATTGACTATAATTCATTTAATACTACATGTGGCAATATTTTAGATCATGACCAATAATCATTTGAATATCCCAGATCTCTCATAGAAAACTGTATGGGCTCTATAAAATGTCTGGTGTTATTGAATGATCTAGGAAACCAGTGCTTACATTCATTTTTTTACCCTTTCACCATAGTCCTAGCAAGCAGGCCTAATCTTTGTTGTAAACCTTATTTATCCAATTTGAAATTTAGTTTTTCTTTACAAAAGTGGCATCTATCAAAATATTCTTATGAGAGATGTAGTCAGAGGTTGGAAATGTCTTGAACTATGTGTAATGTTTCTTTTTTGTTAAATGATCTGATGAGTCTTCTTTACTATTCATAAGAAAATAAATTTCATTGCAAATGAAAAATATTCTAAACAATCAGATCATTTGTTTCAAAAATTACCCAGTATTTATGCCTTTTAACTGGGTTGTCTTCATTTCAAAAATTTTGCTAAAATTCAGTCAGATTATTGGGGGAAACCTGCTTATAAATTAAGTTTTCCAACTACCGAATTGCTTGAATCTCATATTTTTTACTAATACATTGCTGAAAATCATTTTTTAAACACTTATATTTAGCTTGTTTTGTGTTTTTAAAGATGGTATTTTGTAATCGGTTTTTCACTCACTGTCTGATCTGCTCGAGTTTTGAATCTTTTTGTATTATTGATGACAGTGCATTGTTTTAATATTAACAGAACTTGGAAGTTAAAGATGTAAGCTATAAGACTTTTGTATGCTTTAATGGACAAGGAAATGATTTTTTATTCATATTTAGTATCATTATCTAAAAATTATAAATATATATATTTAGGGTTACAAAAAAAGAGTGTAAAAATGTCTTGGATTCATGAAAGCAAACGGTCATGGTTAGAAAAATTCTGTATCAATGTGCTGAAAAGTGGTCCAGTTCCAAAACATGTTGCTTTAATTATGGATGGTAATAGAAGATATGCTGTTCGAAATGGAATGGAGAAACTACAAGGCCATTCATTTGGTTTTAATAAATTATCAGAGGTAATTATGCTATAACTTTTTTTTAACTACAAATGTGTTTTTCTAATGAAATAATTTTTTTTAATGTTTATATGTGATCAAAAAATTGTGATAAAATCTTCACAAAATTCAGCTAGTTCATTCTTGGATCTATTTTTCCATTTATTATCCAGGTTATTCAAGAATTTTTATTCATATTGGCATGACCCAAACTTGGTCTTGAAGTTTTCTTTACTTAAATTTCTTCTATATAGCTTGCTGTGCCCTCTTTCACTTTGTGTCTTGGTGGACACAAGATGTGTATTTTTTTTAACTCACCATTTATAGTGGCCATGCTTTGACATTAATTTTTTTTATTTCACATAACTGACATTCCTTCTTGAAGGCATTGGAAAAATAAAAATAAAGTAGTATAATTTACAATCCTAGACTCTCCGTACATAAAAACTAGGAATGTAATGAATATTCGTCAACTATTACGTATTTGACCTTTTTGCCTAATACTAAGCAGATATTCGGCAAAATATTTTCAAGATAATAATTTTTGTTAAAAATATGCTGTTAAATAATAAAACAAGGAAAATTTTAGAATTATATTTGATTAATTTCTTTTCCAAGAATCTCTTAACATCCTGAAGAATCCAAGAATATTCTCCATCCTGCAATTATGATGCAAAAGCAATAATTTTTGGCCCTCTTGCCAAATACAAAACAGATATTTAGTCGAATAAATTCAGGTTAATAATTCTTTAAAATATATATTTAACAAAGAATATTGCATTTCAGTACACTTAATTATCAAAAAACTCTTAACATTCATTCAGTTTTAAGGGGGAGAGTGAGCATTATCAGGTTGAATAACTTTTAAAGAAAATGAGAAATGTTTTAATGGGTAATAAGTAAAAGTGAGGAAGAATATATTTGAAAGTACATTGTGACTTGAAAAGAAATTTGTTATAGTTAAGTGAAAGATAACAAGCAAGTTTAAAATCTTTTTTAAGTTTTAATTAAATTTTCTAAAAACAAAAAATATTAAAAATATTATCTAATGTACCTATAGATAAAATTATACTATTATAATTTATTTAGATTTGTGAAAGCCACATTGTCTTATTGTTGGAATTAAAGTGTTTAAAATACTACAAAAATACATCAAGGTGTTAATATTTAATAAAATCACTTAAAAATAATAAAATGATCAATTTTATTAATTTTTAATTATTTTCATTTAAAATTTGAGGAATATTTATATTTTACTATCAAAAGTGAAATGTTTTTAAAAAGTAGATCTTCGGCTTAATTTTTGGCCAGATATTCAGTATTCAGCTAACTCACTATTCTTTACATCCTTAATAAAAACCATCATATTCCATACATAAAACCATAATCATGGATTTTATCAGATGATTTTATTTATGGCACTGAAGATTTTTAATCCAGATGGTGGTGGCAGTGTACATAGCCAAAAGAAATGTCTAAATTCTTTAATAAAATTCAATTTTAGTAGCAGAATAATTAAAAGTGTTATATTGTTTTTTAAAAACAAAATAATTAAAGGATACAAAGTTCTAAACTTCAAGATCTGATTGCAGTTGTTGTAAATTCTGTAAAATAAATTTGCATGACTTGCACGAGGTGGAACAAGCTGCAAATCTGTATTAGGAGTGAGAATCCCTGATCATATCTTTGTGTGTTAATTTATATATGCAATATCAGGTTTCAGAAAAGAAATTAAATTGTTGTTTATGATTTTATTAAAAGTTTCTTTTTAAAAATAACATAGCTTTGAGAAAGAGTTTTTCCCCTTATTCTCAGTGTGTTGATTTCAAGTTTCTTGTCTTATTATTAAAAATCTTTTATTTTTTTTTATTCTGAAAACAATTTTGAATCTAAAAGAAAACTGTCTTTATTATTATTCAGATTATTGATTCATGGATGCGATTTTTTAAAAAATGCTAATATATTATAACAAAAAAATAACTTAATGATTTAATTACTTCCTAAGATTATTCATATGCCTTGTGGTTTAACCCTCGGATCACCCAATTATTTTGAACTTTTAGCTGTCAGGTCAGAAAACTTAGCTTTTAAAGTAAATGAATCTATCCTTTTAGTATGTAATTATATCTCTGAGATCTTAAGAACACTTTATCCATGATTTTTTAAAAAATATATACATATAAATACGAGTTATCTGCGTAAGAACTGAACATGAAAAACGGAAAAAGACGTTTGCGCCGCTGAGAGGCATTAAAAACTGTTTTTAATGACCTTATCTGTGATATTACTGTTAAAAGTTATAAAATGGAAACTGAACAAGACAATTTTTTGGTTAAATTTAATGTGCAAAATGGCTTCCAAATCTGAATTGAATTTGTCATTAAATGTGCTTTACTGACGTTGTCTTTTTGGTAATTGATTAACAAAATGTTACTTTTTTTTGTGGTTGATATGGAGAATTCTGTTTCTAAACTATTTCCACATGATTTTTAATTAAACTTGGATCTTGATAAAATGTCATATCCGAAGACTTAACAAGTGGAACCTGGAAAACCTACAAATATTCCTTGTTTCAAAGGAGTAGAAATGTTTTAAGATGAAATATGGTTAGTATACATATCTTTAGGGGCTTGTTATACTTATTCTCTATAGTAGTGAAAAAGGAATTTCTAATTTTCATGAATCCTTTGCATACATGTGGCAGCTGATACTCATCATGTATTTGTTTTACTTAAATTCAAGATGAAAGTCTAACTCGTCATTCAAATTAAGGCTATTTTTATAGCGTTTTCATACTACTTCATGCATCAGCAAATTAAATCCGTTCCAAGCACAAACTTTTTTTCCAATGAATTAGTACCCCAAATATGCCAATGATTTTATACTAATGCAAACATTAGTACATATTCTATAGAGTCTTCAGACTATTATAATTATGAAGGGGGAAAAAAGACAGTAAGGTAACAATTACTAACAATTCGAATTTGTAAAATTTGCTTTCTCCGCTTAAGTTTTGTTTCAAGCTTTTATGATTCATTTTTTCTGTACTTTGGTTGTGTTGATTATTATTTCAGAACATATATATTTTACAACATTCGTACAATTTATTTTCTTTCTCTTTCAGACTTTAGAATGGTGTCTAGATTTAGGAATTACTGAAGTTACAGTTTATACATTTAGTATTGAAAACTTCAAAAGGCCTAAAGAAGAAGTTAATTGTTTAATGAACTTAGCAAGAGAAAAATTCAGAGAACTTCTTAAAGAAAAGTATACATTTTTCTATATTCCTTTTTATACGTGTTTCTATTTTGTCTTTGCTAAATTCATAAAAGAGTTTTTATTAGTTTTTGCTTATTCTGGTTAGCATCAAATTATCTTAAATTGTACAATAATATTTGTTTTGATGCCTGTAAAATATTTCAAGAAAAGGTATTGAATTGGACATGCGGTTATATAGTGATACACTGTTTCACGATAAAAGTGTTGTTATATATCAGCAGCTCCCAACCTTTTTTCACTTGTATACCCTTTGATTAGTCTTTTTTGGGAGGTCCCCCCCCCTCCCCCAACCATTCCTCAGCACAAAAAAAGTTTTTATTAATAAAGCCTTAGGTTAACTTCAGAGCCAAACGACTCTAATAAAATGAATGAATCGTAAAAAATTTTGTAGGATTGATTTTTGACTTTACATCCTATTCCATTTTTAAAAATAGAATTACTTCACATTAAATCAAATGAAAACAGCGTTGAAATAGTTTCGCATTAACTTATGATGAGAGCTAACATTTCTAGATATTAATCTACTTCCTTTTTCTTATTACGTGAATGGGCTTCTGTGCTTGCACAATTTTCACTTTTCATACAAACTTGAGAAAATGAAACATTCTTATATTTTGTGTTTTCTGCCATTGCCAAGATCAATTTTGCATACTCCTAACTGATCCCCCGCATACTCCCAGGGATACCCGTACCACAGGTTGGGTGCCCTTTCGATTTATTAGTGTACTTGTGTTATATATGATGCAGGTTATTTTGCGAGACCATTTGTAATTAATTTGGTTAACCTGGAGCTTACGGCACACACTTCATTCCTCTTAAGATCGGCAACTCTTTGCCGCCAAGAACGGTAATGATACAACATTTGTTTTAGGTGCATCTAGATGTTTTTAATGAGTGGCATGCGCACAAATTGATCTTTTCATTAGTGTTTTGCGTATCAGGCTATATTGAGCCATTTTTAGATTGGACTGTTTTGTTCAACTCTTCGATGTGATTGGTCGATTCATTCGAATTTGAAGAAAACTTCGTGTGGAATTCTTTGGATTGAATATCGGTACCGTGTATGTTATACTGTGTGTTTCGTTTCTCAATGAATAAGCGAAGCTACAAGCATTCCGCTATGCTGAAAGCAAGGCTGCTGATGTTTTTTTAAGTTAAAAAAATTTGCTTTACCCGCTTGAAATGCCACAGTCATTGCATGCTCAATCTCTCCTTTTTAGGTGACACAGGAGAAAGAAACTAATAAAAATCGCATCCAAAACAGTATTTGATGGCAAATGAAATTGCGCCAAGAAAAATTGGCAGGAGACAAGTGTGTACTGTAAACTCCAGGTTTACCATTAATTTATTTAAAAAGAATTGTATTGACCTTTCAGTACTATTTGGAATGAGATTGCATCTTACTAGAATGGTAGTAAGTAAAATTCCTCAGGTTGTGCTTTTAATCAGCATTATTCAAAAACTGGTAGATTGATGTGTGCTTAAGCAACAAATTGCTTGCTGTAGTGAAGCTGGCTGCTGTAGGTTTTCCTCCAAGCACCACAAAAATGTGGGCCAATTTTCTCAGAAAATCCTCCAATAATGTAACCTATCCATATATTGGAGCTATTTCAGGCTTCTAATTAGGTGATCTAAAGTCACTTAGAGCCACTCCTCCCCTTTATCACGAGTCCTTGGCTCATAAATTTGTCTAGGTATACTAGACAAAGTATGCTTAGAACCACCACATGAAAATTAGTTGATCTTTAATGTTTAAATAACAATTCAGTTTCTGTCAAATAAACAGTTGTATGAATTGTCTGAAAGCATCTAGCAAAATCAGTTTTAATGAGATAATAAGTATAAATACTTTGGTAGCCTGAGTAAAAAAGGTTAATATTATAATCATCTGTAGTTGGTGGCCTGTTTATTATAGGCATATTAACAAATTATTCGTGTAGCATATAAAAATTAGTCGGGATTCAAACAACTAGAAGTTACCTCTTCTCAAAACCATGGTCTTTTAAGTTCTCTATGAACTTAGATTAGTATAAATTATGCAACTGAAATTCCTGTGATATGTAAACTCTGTAGAATCCAAAAGTAGCTTTATGGAGAAAGAGTTCAAATTTTGAGACTTTTTTTTTTTCTTTCGCCATAAAAACTATTATGAAGGAAGTCTTGTCATGGATTAAACATCCTCATGCTTATCTGGTATTAGGGTTTGTGCCACATCCTAACTGTCTGACCTCTGAATATCAAAATTAAAAGATCTGGTGTAATGAGCTTCATAAAACTTCAAACCAAGAATAAATTATTAAAACTATAAATTATTATAGTGTTTAAATAATATTTTTAAAGAAGAAAGAAAACAGGCGAGCACATCAGAAATAACTGAAAGATTGAATTCTTGAGCAACATTATAGAATATTTCAAAAACTAGTTTAGAGTGTTGTTTTACTTTTTACTTTCTCTTTTATAAAGATAAAGTATTGTAATCGTCAAAAAATGTGAACTTGAGATTTTGATGAATCTCCACGTTTTAGACCTCCCTGAGTCCGAAAAACACAATTTGGGGAATTATGTCTATGTGTCTGTGAACACGGTAACCTGAAAATGGTTGGAGCTAGAGGGATGAAATTTGGTGTGTGGTGTTTATACGAAATTGGTAGATTTCTATCAACTTTTGGATGAAATGCATGCACAAGAAATCTGGCTGGCTGGCTGTCCATGTTCATATGAACACAAAAACTTAAATAGCTAAAATTTGGTACACAGTTTTATCATCAAGAATGTAGAGCCGTACCAAATTTTGGATCAAATTCGTATAAGGGTTGGCTGTCTATCATTCTGTGTAATCGCATACTTGTGAACATGATAATTCCTAAACACAATGACTTAGATAAATGAAATTTAGAATGTTGTCTTCTAACCTTAATTGCAGATCTGTACCCAATTTTGGTTTCAATCGGTTGGGAAAACAAGGCGTTCATGTTACATATTGAGTTTTGTCACCATCCTACAATGCAAAAAAAAAAAAAATTGGACCTCTTTGTGCTTTTTCCCGCCTGTCTTAGAAAATGGTGTGTGTTAATGCAGCTTGGCCTATTTTTTTTTTCCATCCATGTTAGGGCACATAGTAGTTAGTAAGTTTTGGGAGACCACGCCACTGGTTTTAAATTGTTTATGTGTTTAAGCGTGGCTCTGGAAAGTATATTTACACAATGTATGTCAGAAACTTTGATCATTTTACAAATTTTTTTAAATATCCTTAAAGCACCACGAAAAAATCAATTCTTCATGTTTTATAATTTTAAATTTCCTTTTAGTCAAGATTAAAATGTATTAAATGTACATTACTTCCTCAAAAAATGTCTGTCTTCTGAATTTCCTCAAAGACATCTGATTTATGTGAATAACTTCTAGCTTATCTGTCTATTATAGTAAAAGAATGTATGTTAAATTAGCAATAAACACTTTTTAATTTTTCCTGTCCTTGAAATTTCGCTTGTATATTTAAAATCATTTATTACTTCCCCCCCCCCTTTTTAAAGAAGTTCTTTTAAAGTTTTCTTTCAATTGATTTACCAGATGTTTCATTTAGATCCTTTTGTATCAATTATATTGCATTTGATGTTTTTTCTAAGGAAGTACATAGTTACTTGGGATATTTTTGATAAATTTTTATGCTTATTATTGAAGTCATTTTCAAAATAGAAACATTCTCCTTTTAAGATTTATACATCCAATGCACATCTTTTTTATTACATTATTTTACTACTATTCTATTATTGCTATTTTTCTTCTACTTGCAAAGCTGGTATGCATACAGTACTATAAGGCAACAAACCACATTCAATTGTGAAATTGAATATTTATTTTAAAAATAAAAAATTTCTTGTCATCTTCAGATTTCTTAGATAAGGGACCACAGTGCAATGGAGATGTATGTAAAAATTACAGCATCATCAAATAGCCTTCTGAATTTAATGGATCTGAACTGAAAATTATGGGCTTAGGATTATTAATATAGGATATATTAATTATAGGATAGGGTACAAAAATATTAGCATTTTTTTTTTATTATTATTATTTTCAAGAAATTTGTGGTTTCACAGTGAACCCAATCAACGGTAACGGATTATTTTTCTTCTGAATAAGTGATAATTGAAATGCAATTTAAATTATGTATTTAATTTATAAGTATGCGGGAGTAATCAGGATATTCAACCTTCATAAAATTCAATATTATTTTCGAAGATTCAATTTTAAAAAATATCAATTTGTGCAAGAACCCTCATCATTTTGCTTCTCTTGGTAATCAAAAGCAATTTAGCACTTTCTATGCCGATACTTTTGTGAATACTAATGGTATTGAACTGGATTTTTTTCTATAAGGTAGCCTATATATCTGGCTCTTAAGTTATGGAAGAAAAATTACACTATGTTTTGCCCATGCATATTTAAAAAAATGCTCAATGTGTGGTTTCACTATGAAACCAATGAACGCGGAAGGGTTAGAGAAGAAATCTTGACTACTTTCTTTTCCATCTACACTCTAAGCTTCAGCATCATGACATAGCAACCAGCTAATTTACATCCAGATGAGCCTTTTAATTCCTTAACTAATCAGTTCAGTAATTAGATGACATCTCCTATTTTTGGAATCTTTTCTTGTATTTAATTCAACTAAGAGCAGAGAACATTTGAGGTGTTTATGGATTGCATATAATTTTTGTGTTGAATTATCGCATCTGAATGACAATTTTAGTTTATAAGTTTAAAAAATAGATAATTTCGTACATAAGACTCTAGGGCAAATTTTCTTTTTTAAAGTGGTTAAAGAACTCTAAAACTTTCCGGAGCTTATCTGTGATCTAAGTTGCATTCTAGTGAGAAAATAAACATCTTTGGAACATAATGATTTAAAACTGTGATTTAGAACGTATGCAGAAAAAGAAACGTTTCCATGAGAGAGGGTTAAGACGTTCAAAACTGTTTAATGCTCTAAATCCATGCATGAATCAGCATACTAAATTCAATGGCAAGTTGAAAATTATTATATATATATATTATTATTTTACAAAATATTGGATAATCCTGAAAGTGTACTTTCAGTTTTATATATTCATTAAACTCTTTGTCATGTATGATATTAGCTGAAATGCATTCCTTATTAAAAATTATTCTGTGTACTAAATGTCATTATTTATATTTTCTAGAGAAAAGCTAGAAAAGTATGGAGTATGCATCCGCATATTTGGTAATATTTGCCTCTTGCCAGTAGATCTCCAAATGCTTGTTGCTGAAGCAGTCTTGCATACTTACAACAATACAAAGTATGTATGAAAATGCTTTCTTATCAACTTTAAAGTCAAACATTAAAGCTTATCTAAAAAATGCAGTTTTTAAAACTATTTTGAGCTGAATTTGTCAATTAGTATTTTGGAAATAATTTTTCACGAAATTGTAAATGTTCAATTTTTCAGTGTTTCACACATAATTTGCTTCATTTTTTCCCCCTCATCCTTGATAATAAGAACTCATAACTGAGTATTTTTAAGTAATTATATAAATCTATTTTTAGACTAGAGACTTCATATTATGTATTTAAAAATTTTGGAGAGTATTGCCATTTTTGTCTGTTATGAAAAATCCCATCAGAAGAATATATTTATTGATTTGTTAATGTCATGCCATTATAACTGTCTATAAAAATAGTATGAAAGAAAATCTGGATGTAAACTTCGCCTAAAGTTAAGGTAGTTACTGCTCAAACCTAAAATCTGAAGTCTGTGGTCTTGTCATGTCTTCACCAAATGCAAACATAAACAAATTATCTTTTATTTATATTTAAACAAACTGAAAGAAAAATATAATTATTTAGCATATTCTGCCTATGAAATGTGGAAATTCTTGTTTAACTTTTCATGAATAGAATCTGTATGAATTATAATAACTTACATTTTTATTTCTTTTCCTAATCCCTAATTTATTGTGATATTTCTCTCATTCATAGAGCTTGATTTTGTAGAGTGTAACTGTAAAGTTGATTAAAATATATCTTAGTAATTTAATATAATAATACTAGCACTCATTTTGCTATGATTCAAAATTATTTAATGATTTTTGGTTTAAGATTTTAGATGAGATTTAAATTTAAGTTTTTTGCACTTTGATTAATAATAAGAATATTTCATTTGAGCAGACATTTTTTTTAAATTTGTGTTTAGAACTTACTTAAATGTGTGCTTGGCTTACACATCCCTGTGCTTCGTTCGAGTACACGTATTGCTTCAGAGAATTACAATAAATTAATTTGAAAAAACTAGCTTCATTTTTTAAGAAAGAAAGTTTTTTTATTTCGTTAGTATCTATTATAACATTATATCTATAACGCAATATTAACATATATATATAATTATGCAACTACCTACAAAATATGCATAAACACTTTTGACACTTGTTCGTAATTAATTTCATTCGATTCTTCTACTGCTCGTGGGAGTTCTCCTTCTAGAGGTGCACCATTAGTACAGATACCATAGGCTTACATAAAGCACTTGCGCAAAATCAAATTCAAGAAAGTTGGGATGAGCGCAAACAGGGTAGGGCTTGATGTTAAAGGCTGTCCATCTAAACAGTATGTTCGATCTCTTATGAATTGATTGAGGTCTCGTGTATTTTTTTTTTTCCTGCAAGAAGCATGAAGAACAATTGCCCTCTAGAATAGTTACGTGCTTTCCATCTTTTCTTACATGCACCCACTGTCGGCCATCTGTTCTTTTCACCTACACCACACTTATCAGTCACCTTGTAATCTTCACATAATGAGCACTTTCAGCCATTGCATCACATACTGTGAATCTATAAATAATGTTTATATAGCATACGAGCACTAACACACAGGAAAGCGTGTATTCGTTTGTTCTACTAAACTGTTATTCCAGTATTAGCCCAGTTATGCATTTCTAGTAAAATCACAAAGCTTGGCCAATTCTGGCCCTTGTGCTTATAAAACCCCAATCAATCAATCTAAGCCAAATCTGGAATTCCCAACACATTTTTGCAGTGAGTGATATGTTGACTAGGTGTTGAAAAAACATATGTAATGTTGTAGATGTGAAAAAATGAATATTTCTTGAGCACATGTTAAACTCATCATATTTATGTATATTTAGATTATATTGTTTTAATATACTCATTTGGAGTAGAAATTATCTTGTGGAGAGCGGTTGTGAAGGGGAGAAGTATTGCGGCGACAGTTCATCAAATATATTTGTGCCTAGCGCCCCGACACCACCACTATTCTCCTTTTATACAATACTACCTTTATAAGATTATTGCTTGCAGGCATGAGGTGCTTCTGATGGTTGTTACTTAGTATTTTTTATTCATTTTACCACTTCGGTAAAGATTTCTGAAACCCTCTTTCAACTCCCCATATATTCTAAACTTCTCGGTACTAAATAAAGATGTAGGGCTTTTTTTGTAGGAATTTAATGTCACTATTTTTGTAATTGAATATTTTTTACTTAAGAACCCAGTTCAGATATTTAAGAAAAAACAGAAAAGCCTCCCTTTAACCTCTGTATCGGGTAACCCCGCGGTCAGGAGACTTTTAGTCTCATTGTTGGGGACTATTCCTACAACTGTACCAAATTTCAAAACTACACCATTATTTTCTACACCATACGTTGACTACATTCAAGAATTTATCTTATGGAAAGCGGATTGAGGAGGAAGGGATCCGCGACCAATTCATCAAATATATTTGCTTACCTACTATTCTCAGCAACACATACAATACACCTTTATAAAATTATTATATATGCATCGCGATTACTTATGGTTGTTATGACATTTTATTGATTTTACCATTACAATAGGAATTTCAAAATTCTCACTTTTCAACTCCTATCTGTAACTATGAGTGTAAATAAAGATGTGGAATAACTTTTCTTTATAGGGAATTTAATGTAGTTTATTTTGTAATTGGTCTCTCTGGACATATAATTTTGAGATATTTAGAAAAAAAACACTAAACCCTAACATACAGGCGAGGACTTTAATGTTGTTTAGGACACTATCCCCAGCAACTGTGCCAAATTTCCTAAAACTACACCATTTTTTCTATTAAATGATTTTGTGGTGTGGACTAATGGGCCTCTATTTTATTAGTAGGTACTCAATCCACAGGGATTGCTTGCCACATTACTTTCCTTGAAGAAGCAAGTTTGGTTTTTTTTTTCCCCTTTTAGTCTTATTCCACATAAATTTAAATTTTCTTTCTTAAATTATCTATGTAATCTCACTCTGGAGCTGTTTTGGCTTTCATTCATTTTTTTAAATTGATATTAATTGAAACAGGCATATTCTGGATATTTATAAATTCCATGCCAATATGTTGATTTTTGACCTATCTTTTAATTTTAAATATTTATATCAATATAAATAATCTAAAAAGCTTCACATATTCCTAGACATTCATTTTCATATACCTCTTCTATATGGTGCATCACCTATTTTATTAGTAATTACTCAATCACAGGGATTGCTTGCCACATTACTTTATGAAAAGTAAGTTTGAGGTTTTCCCCTTTTAGTCTTATTCCATAAAATTTAAATTTTTCTCTGTTCAAATTATCTGTAATCTCACTCTGAAGCTGTTTTCCGGCTTTCATTCATTTTAAAGGTGATGGTGAAAACAGGCATATTTAGGATATTTGCAAAATTTCCATGCCAATATATGTTGATTTTGACTATCTTTTAATTTTAATCTTTATATCAATGTAAATAGTCTAAAAAAAGCTTCCACATGTTCTAGACATTCATTTTCATATGCCTCTTATATGGTCATCACCTATTTTATTAGTAAGGTACTCAATCACAGGGATTGCTTGCCACATTACTTTCCTTAACGAGAAGCAAGTTTGGAGATTTTTACCTCTTTTTTATTCTTATTTCACATAAATCTTAAATTTTTACCATTCAAATTAACTGTGTAAACTCACTTGGATGCTGTTTTACGTAGTGCAAATGAAAGTACAGTCTAGAATATTCAGCAACAGTTTTAAATCATCAAAATCCACTGCACAGATTTATCTAACAACAACATTTGAAGGTAGTATCTATCAGTATCCCCATAACATTATGGTTTTAAACACTAAAAACACATACAGACAAAGCTTGTAAATCTTTATTTTAGTATCTATAAACGACTAAAACAAAAAATTAAATTTAACTAATGGCGAAAATTCTAGCTAAAATTGTATGTATCTTAGGAATTATTATTCTCAGTGTGAGGAAACAAAAGATTTACTGTGCTAGAAGATTTATATTGTATGTATTAACACGTACATACATATGATTAATCATTCTCTCTGAGGAATAAAACATACAAACAAGCTTCAAAGCAGCCATTGCCTTTCAATAGCCACAGTATAGCATTAGAATTAAAATATTGTACAAATGTTTTTTACATTATAATTTTAAACTGTGACACACAAATGTTTCACAAATCTTTCAACTATAAAACACACACACTACCAATAATAGTTTTAAATCGTAAAGCCACTGCACCAGTTGTCTAACAGCTTAACATTGAAGGTAATATCATCAGTATCCCATAACATTTATGGTTTTAAACATAAAACACATACGAACCGAGATTGTAAATCTTTATTTAGTATCTATATGGCGTTAAAAAGCAAAAATTAAATTTAATAGCTAATGTGTGAAATTCTAAGCTAAAATTGTATGTATCTTAGGAGTAATTATTATTCTCAGTACAAGAAACCGGAATTTACATTACCAAATGAAATTACCTCTCTGGGTATTAAAACATGCATATATGATTAATCATTCTCTCTACTTGAATAAAACATACAAAGTAAACTTTCAAAACATACATTATCTTTCAATGCAAAGTATACTTACCATTGTTAAAGTATTGACTAAAATGTTTTACATTATAATTTTAAACACAATGACACACATACACACAAATGTTCTAAAATCTTTCAACTTCAAAACACACACACTAATAAATTTATTATCTATAAACTGTTGAAACAAATTACTAATAATATGATTCTAACAAAAGAAGACTAATTATTATTTAGTAATTTACCATTTCTGCTCTATGGTTTAGGCATAAGTATTCATTGATATTAAGTTTGTTGTTTTGATGTTGCGTGCCGAGGAAATGAGGGCAGTAGATAAGCCTCTTTGCCCTCCTACTTACTGCAACTTAAATAACTATATAGATTCTTGATGACTTTAAAAAAATTATATAAATTTCGCCAATAATAACTGGTATCAGTTGGAAGATAATTTTTTGCTCTTAAAATGACATAAAAATTTGCTGTCCACTCAATTCATTCAGAAGTTATTGGCAAAAACGGAAACGTTGGTTTAATTTTTTAAATAATTTAAATTTGAATCAAAATTTCAAAAAAGCGGCTCGGTCACATCTTACAGCATCTAAAAGTATATCTGTCCTAAATTTGGTAGTTTCATGATTCTACAGGTCTGTTCTGTACACCGCCAACAGAGCTTACAGACAGACATTCATCTTTATTAGTAGTAGAGATTTGTTAATTGTACCATTATAACTGTCTATAAAATATATGAAAGAAAATCTGGATATAAACTTGTCTAAAGTTAAGGTAGTTACTGCTCAAACCTAAAATCTGAGCTTGTGGTCTATCATGTCTTCACCAAATGCAAACATAAACAAATTATCTTTTTATTTATATTTAAACAAATTGAAAGAAAATATAATTATTTAGCATATTCTGCCATGAAATGTGGAAATTCTTGTTAACTTTTTGAGATAGAATCTGTATGAATATAATAACTTACATTTTTATTTCTTTTCCTAATCCCTAATTTATTGTATTCTCTCTCATTCATAGAGCTTGATTTTGTAGAGTGTAACTGTAAAGTTGATTAAAATATATCTTAGTAATTTAATATAATAATACTTGCACTCATTTTGCTTGATTCAAAATTATTTAATGATATTATTGGTTTAAGATTTTAGATGAGATTTAAATTTAAGTTTTTGCACTTTGATTAATAATAAGAAT
This sequence comes from Araneus ventricosus, assembly GCA_013235015.1. Taxonomy (NCBI): domain Eukaryota; kingdom Metazoa; phylum Arthropoda; class Arachnida; order Araneae; family Araneidae; genus Araneus; species Araneus ventricosus. The sequence goes on along the minus strand of BGPR01001786.1, from coordinate 68,458 downwards.
ATTTCATTTAGAAGGAACTTTTTTTTTTTTTTTTA
>BGPR01001786.1:41645-58400 GCA_013235015.1 Araneus ventricosus | reverse complement strand
ATGATTCAAAATTATTTAATGATTTTTGGTTTAAGATTTTAGATGAGATTTAAATTTAAGTTTTTTGCACTTTGATTAATAATAAGAATATTTCATTTGAGCAGACATTTTTTTTAAATTTGTGTTTAGAACTTACTTAAATGTGTGCTTGGCTTACACATCCCGTGAAGAAATAACTAATGCTGTTAAAGATGTTGCGTTAGAAGTTGTCAATGGAAATTTAAAAGATTGGTAAGTCTGTCCCCTTTTCTTTCAGTTTTATAAGTTAGTCTCATCTTTTCCTGTGATTATCAATTGAAAGCGTTTATGAATTTTTATTCAATTTACCTGACATTTATTCATATTTTTTGAAATACTTTATTAATAAAGATAAATTTATTTTTTAAATGCTCAAGTAAGTAAAACTGAAATATGAAAATGTAATGTAAATTACTGTTTTAAACATTAATATAATTATTTATAGTTTGATAGTTATCCATCTGTGTATTATGGTATTGTTTATTAATTGCACCACAGTAACAAAAGTTCAAAATGAAAACCAAATGAATGTTACTTAATTTTCCTAATATTGAAAAGAATATTTTTTTAACAGATGTCAAGTATATTTTGGTACTTATTTAATTGTGTCAGTGCTAAAACAGGTTTTCAACAGCATTGAAATCTAATTCTTGGAAGAGACTTATAAATGTGATGGAACCTGTTTTGAAAAATAACAGAGTTTTATTTTTCCATGTAGTGTTGTATTAATTTTTAATTTCTTTTGCTAATGTATTTTTACTTTTAATTTAAACAAATAAAATATTTTGTTGATATAATTTCATTTAAATTGTTTTTCTTTTTATGTATATTTCTTTATACTGAAACTCCATTTAATTAATTCTCTATTTTAAAATAGAGAATTTTACAAAAAATACTTTTATAATATGCTCATATATGCACAAAGAAATATATAATTTAGAAGAAGCATGGTATATTGTCCCAGGAATTTTCTATTATGAAATATCACCTCCATGTTCCACAGTTAATTATAATTTATTTTACTTACTTTTTATACGTATAAATTCTTGATTCATGTAATTTTTTTTTTTTACACATGAATAATTTTTTTAGTCTCATTAGCATCTATTATGATAACTGTTTTCATCATCTATGAGTTTTTATTCTTTTTGTACCATTTTTAGTTTTATGTGATAAAAGTAACACAACCAAAAATTGGCAAATATGTTATTTTTTTTCAAATGGCAATATTTTTCCATCGACAAGAAATTAACAGCACTGAAGTATTAAACTTAATTATATATATATGTGATATTTTAATTTTTTAACTTTCCTAAATAATCTTAACGACACCTTATTTTAAATACTTCTACTTTCATCATATTTAACGCACTACAACTTTCTTTTCTAATCACGAGTTCTAAAGGGGAAAATCCCTCTTCTGGGTACTTACGCGTTCTGCGCATTCATTTCGGCCCTTTTTCACGCCAGCATGTAAGCTATCAACAACAACGCGCCGCTCGGGCGTAAACTTCGAAATTCTGGTCATGGAGCTGCAAACAAATTAAATACTTTACTTATGAAGAAATAAAACCTGATGCCTAAATAAAAGAAGATTTAAGCAAAAATATCGTCTCTTCCTTGATGAAAATGGACTGCCTTTCACTTTTTTAAAGCCTGATCTTTCATATATATATTTTTTTTAATTATATGTTCTCTTTTTCTCAAATTATTGTATTCATTGCTGTTTGACCTCTCTTCATGGCAGAGTTACAAGATTTATCGGAAAATATTATAAAAATTTTAATTTTTGCTTTCCCTTTACAGTGATATCTCTGAAAAAATTTTGGACCAGAGTCTGTACTCCCGAAAAAGTACTAATCCTGACATTATTGTAAGAACTTCTGGAGAAGTTCGATTAAGTGACTTTCTGTTATGGCAAAGCAGCTATTCAGTTTTATCCTTTTTAAGAGTACTTTGGCCTGATTTCACCATTTGGCACCTCTTCTTAGCTGTGCTGTTTTATCAACACAACTATGAAAAGTTGAAAGTAAGTAGCTTACATGTTTGTAGCACTTTTTAATTAGCTGAGCCTGCTCAGGACTTTTAGTCAAATTAGGTCTAAATTTTAAGACTTTTTTATAAATTTAACGCCAAATAAAATTAGCCAGATAAAATAACGAAGGGTTGTTAAGTAGAATGTTGTATAATAAAACTTCTCTAAGCGGCGACCCCTCTTAACCCATTCGTCTTCATGGTTTCGCAGTGAAACCACACATTGAGCATTTTTTTTACTGCGCATGGGCGAAATGTAGTGCAATGTTTCTTTCATAACTTGACAGCTAGATGTATAGGTCAACTTATATAAAAATTCCAGTTCAATATCATTAGTATTCACAAAGATATCGGCATTGCAAGAGCTAAATTGCTTTTGATCTCCTAGAGAAACAAAATGATGAGGGATCTTGCACAAATTGATAATTTTTTTAAATTGAATCTTCGAAAGTAATATTGAATTTTATGAAAATTGAATATCCTGAATACTCACGTATACTTATAAATTAAATACATGATTTAAATTGCCTTTCAATGATAGCTTATTCAGAGGGAAAATAAAAAAATTCGAATTTTTTTCCCCTTTACGTATTTGCGATCAGCTACATGTCTAATACTCATTTTTGCAATAAATTTGGCAATTCTCAAAACGAAACATGTAGTGAACTTGAAAAGGTTAATGCAAATTTTTGCTTGGTGGGACATTTTTGTCCCATAGGCATGGTGTTAAAGTAACCTCCATTAAAGGCCACTCGCAAGCCTCTGGGCAATCACATTGGTCACAAGTTGAACTTCAATGAACTAAATTTTGTTAGTCGCTCTGATCCTGGCCCCTCAACCACCCCCCCCCGGGGGGGGGGAGAAAGAACAAAAAGTTCATACTCTTAAAAACAACACTAGAAATCAGATTGAGTTTAATCATTCCTTTTCCAGTCTGGAGAGAAAATTTGACCTCTACCAATGTGAGGCATTTAAGGGTTCATTTGTGCCTTTCAAGTGCTGATTTGGTCATAAAAGTTGCTGACATGGGTTGTGATCATCTGCATATTAGGAAGTGCTTTAGGAAAAATAGATTATATTATTGCCCATACTCTTTAACTACCAACGCAGCAATTAGGGATTTATTTTTCCAATTAAGAAAAACATTTACTTCCAAAAATGCTAAAAGATCCAAGCAAATGCAGATTGCATCTTTTTTTATAAAGAAATTGGAAGTTTTTGAAGTACTTTCTGATATTTGTATCTCATGTTTAGTCTAAAAATTTGTGACTTGTATTCAATGACTAGGCTGATATAAAAACAAACACTTTATTAAAATCAATATAGTCAACTTGAGAAAAAGTTAAATCACTTAACAGTTGAATAATCATCGTTAAGCATTTGCAGCATTTAACTTACTCTGAATCCTAATAAATTTAAACTTCTGCCTAAAGTAAATGCCTAATAATACATGCATAGCAAAGGTATGGGGAATTCTAAGAAAACTAGTCAGCCATCCATCCAGTTAGCCTGTAAAAGCGAAGGAGAGAAGCAATTGCCGAGATGCATTGCTTGTATTTATGGCGATACATCATTTACTTAAACCCGAAAGTGAATCAATGCTGCTGCAAACGCTTAGTGGTTAGAATCGGTGAGAACCATCCTAAAAATATCTGGGTTCGAAAAATTGGGACCTGGATTTAAGATCAAGTCTCCTAACACTTTCTTTTGTAGGTGATTCTTAAAATTTGCATTATCAAAAATAACAAATTAGGTCTTGTTTAAATACGTATTTTCTACTTCCAAACATGAAACCCTGTTAAAGCAGCCAATTTTCTGCTCTGTAGAGGCTGCTGTAGAGAGGTTTCACTGAACTAGGAAGATGTATAGAAGATTCTTTTAGTTAAGAGATTTTGTTAGTGATGTGATGAGGTATTTTAATATTTGTTTGTCCCCCTAAGGAAAAACTGTCTGTGGACTTTCCTTTTAGGTAGTTTCACTTCTCTGATGAAAATAATTTACTAAACAGCCTTCTGTAAAAAATCTTTTGTATTAAGGATAATTTTTGGAGGAATTGAACTCAGTGATTACATATTCTCTCTGCTCAGATGATGTTGCCTTTTTGTAGTTTCTTTTATATTGATTGACACTTGACTGTTAATCTGCTGGTTTTCTTCATCTCATTTTCTGTTTATATGTTGTGTGCAGGTATTGAATGTATTATATTAACACAAATGAGAAATGAAGCAAAATCATTACATGGCCCAGCATCTTTTTGGCATTCACTGTGTCCTTATGAAAAATGTAGCAAAACTTACTGCAGAATAAATTATTTTCTACACTTCAGGTGTTATTGGTGACTAACTTTGAAACATCAGTGTGGCATTCTACACTATATGATCAAAAGTCTCCGGACAACTTTTGGATTTTCACATTTTTTAGAAGTTTTCCGGAAAGGCTAAACCAACTGCCCTTGAACTTCGACTGTGTAAAGCAGGGGTACCCAACCTTTTTTCCCTCGCGTACCCCTTAATTATTCTTTTTGTTTTCACGTACCCCCTACTGTCATATTCAATTCCCCCCACCCCCGTCCATCTATTCAAAGAAGTTTTATCAATAATGTTAAGGTTATCTTAAGTTAGCTTAAAAGTGAAATGACTCGAATTAATAACATTTGCAGAACTTATTTTTGATTTTACATTTTATTCCATTTTTACAATAGTATTAGTTCCACGCCAAAGCAATTGAAACCAGCATTGTAATTATCACGTTTTAACTTATAAGGATAGCTAAAAAGAGAAGCAAAATTCTCTTAACTTTTTTAATCCCTTATGTTTTCTTCTTTCCGCCATTAACAATTTTGATTTTGCGTACCCCTAAATGGTCCTTCGTGTATCCCAGGGTTTTGCGTACCCCTAAATGGTCCTTCGTGTATCCCAGGGTTATGCGTACCACAGATTGGGAACCTCTGGTGTAAAGGATAGACTCTAACTCGCATTTTACAGTGAAGATTTGATCACGAAGGTATTTAGGAGACCGACTAGAAATTTCTGAAGAAGAAAACAATCTGGGCTCACCCCTTTCCTCAGAAAGCTGATAATTATTTGAAAATTTCAACAATGGTTTTGCTTAACATGCACATTGCTTACATGCATTTTCTTAAAAATAGCAATTATATTCTGGAAGATATAAAGGTTTCCTTTAAAAATCCTAAATTTTCCTACATGTTTTTTTGCTTCTAAAATGCAGAGTTTTTCACCGAATTTATACAGAACTTACAGAAAAACTGACAATATGTCAGAGAAGCATTGTGTAAAAATTTGGAATTGTTACTTTGAATATTAGAGAAAATGACTATTTGTAGTAAATAATTTTTTACTGTGCATATATGAGAAATAGCGTATTTTTTTCTTCATAACTTCACAGCCTAATATGTAGGGCAACTTTTATAAAAACTTCCAGTCGAATACTATTAAGATTTAGAAAGATGTCAGCATTGCAGTGAACAGAATTTTTGCTTCTTTCCATATATTGTCACTTTTTCTGGAAGTTTCTTATAATTTGGTGGAAAACTCTGCATTTTATAAGCAAAAAAACATGCGGAAAAATTTGGGATCTTTTAAGAAAACCTTTATATCTTCCAGAATGTACTTGCTATTTTTACAAAATTGCTTGTAAGCAATGTGCATATTAAGCAAACCCATTGCTGAAATTTTCAAATCATTATTAGCTTTCTGTAGAGCAGGGTGAGCCCAGATTTTTTTCTTCATCAATTTCTGGTCAGTTCCCTAAATGTCCCCGCGACCGAATTTTCTCTGTAAAATGTGAGTTAGAGTCTATTCTTTACTCGGTCAAAGTTCAAGGACTGTTGGTTTAGCCTTTTTGGAGAAGAAATAAAAAATGTGAAAATCCAAAAGTATCGGGATACTTTTGATCATATAGTACAGGGTTAGCCTAAATGATTCATCTGATTTCAAAATACTGTGTATTGAGAGATATACAACTTACAAAGTCAGGTGATACATGACAAGATACGTACACTCGCCAAGTTTAAAAGCCCACCTTGTAGCACAAGTTTATGCAAGCACTGCAGGAACACATTACTGCTGCTGTGACGGACATTGACAGAAACATGCTATTGAACGTCGTCTGGACGGAACTGCTGGATTACCTTTGTGATGTGTGCCAGGTGGCCAAGGGTGCACACATTGAACATTTGTAGTATGTTCCAGAAACTTGTGAGTGTATGTATCTTTTCATGTATCAGCCGTCTTTGTACATCATATACTTGTAAATAAAAAGTCCTTTGAAATCCGATGAATCATTTAGGCTAACCCTGTATATCTCATTTGATTCTAGTACACATGCGATAGATGTTTCACCATTTTTCCCCTTTAAATCGGGTTTTAATGTTCTACACTGTCAGTGAAGGCAGAATTCTTCATGTGAAGCACTTTCCAGAAGCATTCCTTCACTGGTAGGTGGTTTATGTATAAAAGCGAGGACATATGCTGATTTCATGTGCTGATGATTCAGGTACCATAATCTTTCTGCATGGTAGACATTGCTCATTTTGGCAAGATTTGAATGCTTTGTTTCCCAGGTTACTTTTGGGCTACACTTAGATTGTGCTAGTACAAGTAATGATCTATATTTCAAGCTAGAACTGGCAACATAAAATAGTTTTCATGTAGTATGAGAAATGATATTTTCTAGAATTACTAATATAATAGCCCAGATCTGTCTCTCACTGATCTGGTAACGCTCCGACGTCACCAACAATAAAATTCGCACCATAGCACTGCGATACCTTAAACAGCAATATTTCATTGTTAAAGCACCTGAATTTCAGTCATTTTAAATTTTAAAGAGTAATTGTCAATCAAATTTCAAATTTAATAGCTCTAAAATAGTGAAATAAAATTTGCTATCAATTGATATAAAATGTATCTCCCTATGCGAGATAAATTTTCCCGAGAAATTTTAAATTATATTAATCATATATTTCAAATTAATTTCTGTTTTTTAATAGAAAGTAGTAAATCATGTCAGTGGTATATCATGCGTGTTTGGACGCTACAATGCATATCCTTATTTATTGCAATCGTGATTATATAATTTGATAATATTTTTTGGCAACATTTGATAAGCAGAGAAGTGCTTTGTTTTGATTAGACATCTGAAGTACAAGGAAAATTGTTAAACAACGAAAAATACTTCACACGGAATGTTGTTCACCAAGAGGTTTTTTGAATAAAGAAGTATGTAAATAAAAAAATATTTCCTGTCATAAAACATATGTTTATTTCATTTGTTTTCAATCAATGTTAAACATTTCTCTCGCATATATATCTATTTAAACACGTCAAATTTGACGGGAAATCTCTTGAATGAGGAGGCAATTTGCACTCGTCGTACCATGACGGATGATTTTCTAGTTATTTCATAATACTTAACTGAGCCCATTATAAATTTTCCTCGTCTATATCTTTTTCTATTCCTTTCAACTGGAACTTCCTTTGTGATGCTGCAGATACTGAAGTGCCTTTTCTTTCCAGTTTGTATGTTTCATTTTATAAACAAACAAATTTTGCAACGTGTCATCAAAACCATCTAATGTCAGTGATGTTTTCACCGCTTAGAGCCAAATAAAAATCTATTTATAAAGAATATGTGATTGCAATTTAAATTATCAAACAAATTTTGTTAGTGAAGTTGGAATAAAAAATGAATTATTTATGTGTTGTATGTCCATTGAAATGTCATTAAGCTCTTGTGTGAATATGTTTGTTAGAACTATGATCCTAAAGTGTAAGAATTATCATTTTCATATTGCAATGAGATTCAGAAAATCAGTTGTTTTAATGTGATTTTTCTTTTCCCCAGGAAATAGACAATAAACACAGTTTCAGAGTCCAACACGAGGAAGAGCAACTAGACATACGAGCTGCTGTTCAACAATATGAAAGTAAAAAGACTGTTGAAGACAACACTAATTTTGAATCGGAGATTCTGAGAATCAGAAATGAAATGAATGAAAGGCGAAATAAATTTTTAAATAAGCTGGACAAGGATCGCTACGAAAAACTGTTACAGATAAAAGAAGGTTATACTACTCAGTTGGAGCCTCCTTTTGCATAGAATGTATTTAATCATCAGTTAGCCAATTGGTGTAAAAAATGCCATTAATTTATAATGTTTGGTTCAGGGTAATTTTTTATATATTCAGTTACTGTATATTCAGCCATGGCTATTATTATTTTTCCAAAAGAAAAAAAATTATTATACTAATACAGTAGAGTCTCCCTACAATGAAGTCTCTCTACAGCAAATTTCTCCCTATAACGAAATTTTTAATCGGAATGTTAAATAACATTCAAAATATTCTCCATTTAACGAAGTGATTGTCTCCCTATAACGAATTTTTTCAGAGGTTTATCTTTTCGATTTTTGTCATTTTTGAAAAAAGTTGATAATTTCTGTGCAAACAATGCTCTCACACGTGCCTGTTTCTGGAACCACTCACTCTTAAAAAGTAAAAATTTTTCTGAAAGTTTAATATCACGAAATGCAAAGCAATGTAAAATAACGGAATTTTTCAAGTAAAATGAACGTAAGTACATACTAGAACATATTATTCTCTAAATTGGTGAATTGTCTTAAGTTTTGAGCATTTTATTTTTACAATGACTATTAGTATAATTTTAACAAGTTTATAATATATATTACTTCATTTTTAATTGAAAATCGTAATTAAATATTTTTGAACTTATCGCACCTATTGAAAAGTTTGGAACAATTACTTAAATAACTGCAAAAATCTCTAATCTCCGTATAACGAAATTTTCTCTATAACGAATTTTTCAATTGGAACCAAGCGATTTCATTATAGGGAGACTCCACTGTATATATTAACATTTTACTAATGATTACTTATTTCTTCCTAATAATACTAAGTATTTCTAGAAAAAAAGGAATTGTTTACAAATTTGCAAACACCCCTCATGTTTCTAAAATAATCCCATGTTTGTACTTTTTTATAACATTATTTTATATTTATTGTGAAATTGTCACTATAAAACATATAATGGATATTACGTCAACAAAATGTCTGTGATAAAAATTTTACCCATTAATGAATATCTATACTTATGAAAGGCAATGTTTGTGTGTGTGTGTTTGTCTGCGATGTCCAGACGAATCTATCGCACTTACAGCCATGAAATTTAACACACAGGTAGCCGTAATGGTGACTGAATGCACCTCGAAGCCGAAATTTTAATCTAGAAATTTTTTTATTTAATGTTTTGTGTTGTTTTGGTTGATTTTTCGCACTAATTTCTCAATAGAATAGTTTCGAATAAGTTTACGACAAAAATATATACACCATCGGAAAGAGCATGCGATTTCCGTTCTAATGAAGTTAGTTTTGAATTCTAACGTAATTTACTGAATTTTGAAAAAATTTTGAAAAATAGTCACTTTTATGGTAATTTTTAATAAAGATTTCTTTAAATTATCGCATCTGACGTTCTAACATCTCTATAATTTTCATTTTTTTTTCAGCCTACAAATGGCACGTTTATGTCCGATTTAAAACAAGAACTATTAAAATATCTTTTTTCGTTTTTTAAAAATTAATTTTTTCCTGATCGGTTCAAACAGTTTTTTCGTAGCGAGATTTAACAACGAGAGATTCTCCGAACCATCCCACAATGCATTGTTGCAACGTGACCTTCTTCGCGGCAGGTGACGTCATTCGCAAAGAAAAATAAGCGGGAATATCAATAATGTGTATTTTTTGTTTTGATTTTGTTTTCAAAACTTTTTCGTGCCATTGTGTGCACTTTTTTTCACCCACTTTTTTGAAGTCCTGATTCCACGGGCAACGCCGTGCACGTACTGCTAGTTGTGATATAATGTCAAAAAAAGAATGGCATTGAAAAAAAATCCCTCATGTTGTATTATATGTGAGAATCAATGGTTGGGATTATTGATAATTTGTCATTGAAGTTTGTTCTATTTTAAGAGCAAACAAATTGAATAATAAAGTGTATCAAAACTTCCTGCAATCAAAATTATGTAATAAGATACCTACTTCTTGTCCTCCATTCCAGATATTGTATAATATGTGCATATTTATTGTGATGAAGAAAGTCATATTTTCGATTTTATTTTAAATCTGTATGTTTCCAGGTTACTTTTCCATTAACACAGTTTTTCTCAACCTTTCAGCATTTGCGACCCAATTTTTAATCACAATTTTCATTGCCCCGCCCCCCAACATACAATAACCATGTGTACAATAATAATGCATTGTGCAGTACTGATACAATCCTATTTATATAAGTGTATTATATCGCTGTAAATGTGTATTTTATTTTTTACTATATCAGAATGTATTTTGTTTTACAAGCTTGTGGCAAGCACAAGTTTCATCATGCGAGGTTGTGGTATTTGGCTTTTTTGGCTGCTGTCCAGTTAATGGAAAGTACCGTTTTTATTTTTTTTTAAAATAATACAGTCATCAGTTTATATAGCTGTTTGCCTGTGATTAACTGAAAAATTTTATACTGATAACTATTAATTTGATTCTCTAAAATCTGATGCATGAAATCAGGGCTTCTTAAACAATGTGTTTCATTCCGCTTGTGAAATGTAAGCAAGCAAAAGTGATTTTTAAAAAACTATTAGTAAAATTTTACAACTAAGCATTTTTTTTCTGAGTAACTAATACTTCTTCATACTATCCCTTCCTCTCCCTCCCTCCCTCCCCCCCCCACACACTTGTGTGCAATTTGGGATCACAAAAAATATTTTGTTCTTCGTGGGGTTGCAATTGAAATTGGATTGCTGGTGAAAAACGTTTAAGAGGCCTGTGCAATAGATTATTCAAAAGATATTTTATATTGAATAACACTACTTGTTGTTATTGTTTAAATAAAATATTCAAGTTTTTAAAAAGTGTCAACATTTATTGGAATAACATTTATTCCAAGCTACATACATGCATCTTATATACAAAACTAGAAAATCACCCGTCATGGTATGATGGGTGCATCATTCGAGAGATTTCCTGTAAAATTTGGCATGTTTAAATGGATATACATGCGAGTCAAATGTTTAGCATTGATTGAAAACAAATAAAATAAACATATGTTTTATGACAGGAAATATTTTTTTTTATTTATATATTATTTCCAAATGTCTTTATTGAAAAAAAAACCTTGCGTATTGGTTAAACATTGCTAAAAAATATTATCAAATTATATCATCATGTTTGCAATAAATAATCAGCTGCATCGTGGTATCCAAACTATATCACTCGCATGATATATCACTAACGTGATTTACTACTTTCTATTAAAAAATGGAAGTTCATTTGAAATATAGGATTAATATAATTTAAAATTTCTCAGGAACTATTGATCATAGCGAGATAAATTTTATATCAATCGTTAGAAAATTTTATTTCACTATTATTTTCCCTATAATTAAAACAATACTTCAGAAAACAGTTTATCATAAATTTAGGAAAATTATTATGGATTAAAAATGGCTTTTCTTTTTTTCTGATCTTAAAAATCTGTAAAACTAGCCGGAGTGGCCTCCACGAAACTTTCTCGCATACGCCTAAACTTGGGTGGGGGAGAAAATACACCGAGCACCAGAAATGTGCAGTATTCCCTAGCACAGTTGGGGGAAATGCTCCAGCGTTCTCGGGGTTTTTTTTTTTTTTTCTTTCATCGTAGAATAGGGAAAAAACGAATATGCAATTTCAACGCCCTTTTTGTTACCGATTTAAACGAAAATTGGAGACAAATCTGCAATTAGGGTTTCAAGACTACTTATGAAGTTTCATTTATCTAAGCCATTGCTTTTGGAAGTTATGGTCTTCAGAAGTATGCGATTATACAGACCGACAGACAGCCAATCCTTCGACGGATTTGGTCCAAAATTTGATTTGGACCTACATTCCTGATGATAAAACAGTATACCAAATTTTATTCATCTAGCTATTTAAGTTATTAAGCTATAGTGTTCACTTGAACGTGGACAGACAGACTTCCCGTAGCCTGATTTTGTCCAAAATTTGATAGAAACTTACAAATTATGTGTCAAGATCACATACCAAATTTAATCCCTGTAGCTCTAATAGTTTTCGATTTATCGTGTTCACAGACAGACATGATTCCAAAATTGTGTTTTTCGGACTCGGGAGGTCTAAAACGTGGAGATTCGTCAAAATCTTGAGTTCGAATATTTTTGACGGTTACAATACTTTCTCTTTGTATACTTCGTACACGAGAAAGTAAAAAGAGAGATTCGTCAAAATCTCGATTTCGAATTTTTTGACGATTACAATACTTTCTCTTTGCATGCTTCGTATACTAGAAAGTAAAGTCAATATTCTGCCTTCATGGCAAATAGACTGGCACCCAGGGCATCAAAGCCTACCTTCACTACCATTAATGGCTATTACTGCTGACCATTAAATTCTTTTTCTGTATGCATGCTTTAATTGAACATAAGTATTTATAAAAGTTCTGTAATCAAGGAAAAGATAGAAGTTCAATCAGCTGTAGAAAATTTTCTTTGTTCTCCGACAACATATGCTCTGTGACCACGGAACGTGTGATTTTGTGTAGGCGTCTTTTTAAAAGATCTCTCCATTTCCTTTTTTTTTTTTCTATTTCAACAGCTATCTGGCTAACTTGATCAATTGGCTCGTATATATAGGGGCCTTGTTTTGAAACATTTTCCATCTTTCTACTAAATATAGAACTCGCACTTTAAAGAAAACTATATCGCCTTTTTCTTAATGTTGAAATGTTGACGTTTATAAACAAAATTAAACCTAAAAACAGTCAATGTTTGTTGAAAAATATAACTTACATTTTGTCCCATTTTAAAAGTAATTACTTTTGAACCCTAATTTCATAATTTATTCCACTAGCAAAACGTAGTTATTATCGAAAATCGCTCTCTCTTTGACTTCAAATCATATTCTCAGCACAAAATTTTAAAAATTAATGAAATCAAGAAAACAGTTTAAAATAAATCTTATGTGCGATCTATTAGCGCAATCTATCTTCTTTTCTGGGAGTCCACCTGGCTGAATGGATAGGACGAACGGTTTAGGAAGCGAGATGTCGCGGGTTCTAATCAGATTTTGTGTTCGTATTCTGTTTTTGCTATAGTTTGCAATGAGTTTGACGCCGCAAGCTTGTGACAAGTTTGACGCGTGGTGACTAACTCGTTTGTGTAAACTTGTTTCAAGCTTGCACTCTTGTGTCAAATTTGTTGCAGATTTGCAGAGCAAGTTTGCTGCAAAATAAAATTGCTATCTGGGTACCCACCCACTATCAAACGTTTCGCGCCGACTATATTTTTATGATGTTCGGATTAAAAATAGCATCTTGTTGCACAGAACGACTTGGGGTGATGATATTTGTGGGGGGGATGAGACAATGAGTCACAGGACCGATTGTTCACTTGAGCAAACCAGTACAGTTCAAAAGAAACGATACAGAACACCCCTATGCACCACTAATAATACTAAATCATTACAGCAACAAATCGTTCACTGCAATTCACGATTGTTAAAGCCCATGTTATTTTATGTAACAAAAACGCGCATTAATACAAAACTGGCAATTTTTTATCACCCCCTCAGAGCTGGTACCCAGTGCGGGCTGCACCCGCCTTCCTACGCCACTGGACACAGGTAGACCAATATTTAACATCATCCCAAAAGTTTCCACGAGTAAATTACAGTAAGTGGCTAGAAGTCAGATTTTCTCAACAATAGACCCGACGGGCAATCGGAAGAATGACCTCTGTCCGATGATTAGTCAACTCAGTCATAATTCTCAAGATGGCCAGTATTTTGCCTCGGGGCCGTTTCGGTTCTCAGCGGTCCTGATTAGACGTAAACATTTCTAATAAACAATCTGTTTCTATTTCCTGCCATGCCGAAGGGATGACATCTCTACTGTCAAAGTGGCACCTTTGTTGTATGTTGGAGGAAAATGGCAGCTGGCCTCGGGTTCTTTCCGGAGAGTATCGATGTCTAATCTGCATCTCCACTCGTTTGAGAAGAGAATATTACCTACTGAAATCTGGTTCAAAACTGATGCTGTTGTTAAATGCTCCATGTGTCTGACAGATTCTCCCCGATTACTCAGATGTGTCCCAGATAGCAATTTTACTTTGCAACGATCTTGCTCTGCGAATCTACAAGCTTGACACATGTTATTGCAGACGAGTTAGTCACCACAAGTCGAACTTACCGCAAGCTTGTTGCGTGCTTGTTGCAAAAGGAAAGTACGCAGACAAACCTCGGATTCGAAACAGCGACATCTCTTTTCCTAAACCTGTCGTCCTAACCATTCAGCCAACTGGACTCTGAGAAAAGAAGATAGATTGCGCTAATAGATCGTGCATACCATTTATTTTAAACTGTTTTCTTGATTTCATTAATTTTTTAAATTTTGTGTTGAGAATATGATTTGAAGTCAAAGAGAGTGCGATTTTCACTGATAACTACGTTTTGCAAGTAGAATAAATTATGAAATTAGGGTTCAAAAGTAATTACTTTTAAAATGGGACAAAATGTAAGTTATATTTTTCAACAAACATTGACTGTTTTTTAGGTTTAATTTTGTTTATAAACGTTAAAATTTCAACATTAAGAAAAAGGCGATATAGTTTTCTTTAAAGTGAGAGTGATATATTTAATAAAAAGATGGAAAATGTTTCAAAAAATTTTTTTATAAAAAAGTTATCTTTTTCACAAATTATCATTGATTTATTGAATTAATAAAAAAGAATTACGGTCTAGGAGATGCTATTAAAAATCGGATGTTTTTTAAAACAGAGACAAACGGCCTTATTCACCATAAATTGTTAAACCATGATCAGCGGTTAAATGATGGTTCTGCCATGATGATGCAAAAGCTGACCAAAGTGCGTCGCCAAATGTATACCCTAGCGGGTTGCTATTTTGGCATGGTATCTCAAATTCTCGGTTGTTGGCGATTTTTAAAATTATCCTCAGCCTTCGAGTTAAACGAGTTTCTCGCCAAGGTTATACATCCAGTCGATCATTTCGGTCAGCATTCGCTTGTTTGTGTAAATTCACTTTTAACCGCTGATCATGGTTTAACCATCGATGGTGAATAAGGCCGATAGATAATTATCTCTTTATTGTGCTATCTTTGCAGGAAGCTTGTTTTGCAAAATTGCAGCAAGTTTGATTTGCAAAGAAGTGGCGCTATTTGTCACATCGAACTTGCTACAAGTTCGATTCAAGTTTGACGCGTCAAATTTTGCCATGACAAGTCAAAATCAAACTTGCTGCAAACTTACGTGCTATCTGGGCTATATCGCCTTTTTCTTAATGTTGAAATTTTAACGTTTATAAACAAAATTAAATCTATAAAACAGTCAGTGTTCGTTGAACAATAATAACTAGACATTTTGTCCCATTTTAAAGTAATTACTTTTGAACTCTAATTTCATAATTTATTTTAGTAGCAAAACGTAGTTATTAGCAAAAATCGCTCTCTCTTTGACTTCAAATCATATTCTCAACTCAAAAAATTTTCGAAATCCAGAAAATAGTTAAAAATAAATCGTATACGAATCGAATCGAACGATGTATTAGCGAAATCTATCTTCTCCTCTCAGAGTTCGACTGGCTCAACGGTTAGCGTCTCCGCTTCGGAACCGGGAGGTCACGAGTTCTATCCTGGGTTGTGTTTCGTACTCTGTTTTTGCTTTAATTTGCAATAAGTTTACACGGCAAGTTTGCTGCAAGTTCGTTTCATGGTGACTTCGGAGCTTTCGTTAACTTGCTGCAAGCTTGCAATCTTGTCATGACAAATTTGTGGCAAACTTGCACTCTTGTCAAGACAAATTTGTGGCAAGCTTGCTGCAAACTAAAATTGCTATCTGGGAGTTTTCTTTAAAGTGCCAATTCTATATTTAGTAAAAATATGGAAAATGTTTCAAATTTTTTTTAATAAAAAAGTTAGTTTTTTCACAAATAATCATTGATTTATTGAATTAATAAAAAAGAAGGACTGTTTAGGAGATGCTATTAAAAATCGGATGTTTTTTTAAAACAGAGGCAAAGATAATTATCTCTTATTGTGCTACTTTGCAGCAAGCTTGTTTTGCAAACTCACAGCAAGCTTGCATTGCAAGGAGGGGTGGCGCTAGTTGTCACGACGAACTTGTGGCAAACTCGTTTTGCAAGCGAGGGTGGCGATTTTGCATTGTTAGTTTGCCACAGTTTCGCTTCAAGCTTGACGCGTCAAATTTGCCATGATAAGGTAATATCAACTAAAAATCAAACTTGCTGCAAACGTACGTGCTAACTGGGTCACAGCAAACTTGCATTGCAAGGAGGGGTGGCGCTAGTTGTCTATTTGCGCCTGGCAAACTTGTGGCAATCTTGTTTTGCAAGCGAGGGTGGAGATTCTGCCTGGTTAATTTGCAGCAGTTTCGCTACAACATCGACGCGTCAAATTTGCCATGACAAGATAATATGAAGTAAAAATCAAACTTGCTGCAAATGTACGTGCTATGTGGGAACACTTGCTTCATTGAGTTCCCGACGAAACTTCGAATTACAAAAGCGACGTTATCATTCGAAGACGCATGTCACAACAGGAGGGGTGGTGCACAGAAAGACGTCTTAAACCGAGATGGGGGGAA
>BGPR01001786.1:28482-41545 GCA_013235015.1 Araneus ventricosus | reverse complement strand
CGTCTTAAACCGAGATGGGGGGAAGTGCAAAATCTGATATAGTACGAGACGGGTGGGGGTGGGTTGATTTGCGCGGTGAAGCGTGACCTGCTTATCTGGAAGGTCACAAGTGAAGACTGTTTCCCCCGAGTGGGTTGTGGTGATGACCCCCTGTGTGGGGAAGGTAGTTCATGCTTTTGATGGCGCCATCTGTTGCCAGTATATAGAACTAAAAAATAAAACCTCACAAAAATTATAATAAAAAGAAAAGAAATTAAAATTAGAAAACGCTTTGTACAAATGACTGAATCACACCTTTTTGGCATTAGTATTCATCACTGGTATTTGTGATTTTTTAATATCGCGTAGAAAATAACAGTTCGTCAAATATTCTTCATCCCTAGAGCCGACTACATAGAAAATCATCAATTGGCAATTTCCCAGAATTTCTCTGTAAGAAATGTATAGCAGTGAAAAAAGACCATTTCTTATATTCGAGTCGTTTACTGTTCGATCTTGCAATGTAAGATTTGGATATTCCTTCGCTGATGAGCCTTACTGCCGATCACAAGTTCGTACTGTGGTTGTTATATGGTACATTTTTCTCTTTTGAAAATGCTTCCTTTACTTTTTTAAAAAAAATTCCCACAGCGATCAAAGTTTTCTGATTTTGAAGACCAGTTTAATCTGGCAGTAAAGATATCAGTAAGAAATTATTTTCGATTCCGTTTCTTAGCTGAAAGAAGACAACACATTAATTTGTTCGGGAGTTTCATGAAAATTAGTTCTCCACTGGTTGTGATTTTCCGTCGGACCTGTAGTTGTCTGTGATGTAGATACGGTCGAATGCGTATTTGACGCTGAATGAATCACCCTATGACCATAAGCCAAGTCGATTAATGCAAAAGTACTTTTTAAAAAACTGCATGCAGCTAACTTTTTCAAAATGGCGACAACTACCTGTCGATGTCTCATGATTGAAATTTAAATAACCCAAGCCATTTGCAGGTTCAAGAATTATCTTAGTAAATTAGTGATATTTGCAACAGTCAGCTGAAAATGAATTGGTAGGATACATTGTCCAAATAAAATGCAAAATTATATTCATATTGTTATCAAGGAAACATATTTTATTTACATATTTATTACTTATTTATTTACAATATTATTTTATATAAACATATTTATTACATTATGTAGTACTGTTTTTTTACATTCTGTAACTCAAAGATCTTATTACAGAATTTTGAATATTAAATAATGGTTTACTTAAAAAAAACTGCTAACATCAATGAAAAAAATGTAAACGCTTTTTTTTCAAGCTTCATTAACAAAGGAAAAAAGTCTGTAGAGTTCTTCTCTTGACTTTCTCGTATACTTCCACACAGTGGCGGACTGGCTAGGTTGCCAGCTTGCCCGATGGCAAGTGGGCCCCTTAAACAGAAGACAATTTGGGCCCCCCAGAAAGTGTGGCAGAGAAGCAAAGAACTCCTTCTCTCAAACACATAAACAAAATAGCCCTTTCCCCCAAGGTCCATGTTGTGGAGTTCGACACCCGTTTTTAGGGATTTACTGCCGTCGTAATTCGACCAGTCAAACAGCGGGTGGTCGAATATCCGCCCGTAGGAACCAGGGCCCTGGTAGGAACGGCGTTCTGTCCACTTCCTTTGAACTTCCGATCATTTACAGATGTTTCATCAGCAAACCTTCGGGGCATTGAAACAGGGTATCTCTTCTGTGAAAATTCGAGTCGCAAAACTCATTAAGATATTTTGCTGGTTTCGGAAGCCCCCGGAGAGACGGAAAGAATTGCCTCCCTTTGTGCAGATAGACTGCGGTTCTTGTGAGAGATGGCTATAAGGTGGTTTTTTCTTTCTTTTTTTTGTAGTTTCATTTTACTGTCATAAATCTCACAAGCAAGGGAACTCGCCTGTAGGAAAAGGTTTTCTTACCTAAAACTGTGACTAGGGCGGGTGGGAGAAATTGTGCCCACCCTAATCACAAGACACCAAATGACATTTATGACTCACGCTTTTTTTATGCGTTTGCGTTTAGAAGAGTAAAAGGGTCTTATTGGTCTGTCTTTCATGGAAAATAATTGGTGAGAAAAGTGTTATTTCTGCTTTTAGTAGGAAGAAAGTAAGGACATACGTAGCGTATGTTGAAAAAGAAAGAAAAAAATTTTTTGAGAGGTAAGCTAAAATTATCATTTCTTTATTTTTACATTGCTTTTGTAATATTAAACACTAATCGCATTTGACTACCAACCGACTCGTCTATCTTATTAATTGTCTTAATTTGATTATACCAACAAACTTTAAATTCGCCAACTTATTTAATTTTTGTTAAGTTGAAAGTCGGGGCCGGCCTTAAGCCGATTGGACCGATTGCTCCAAATAGGGCCCCGCACCAGCGTGTTACAAAGAATATAATCGAATTTATTAAAATTAAAATCAATTAATTATTGTTTTTAACAAATTATTAAAAACATGTTTTTGTTGCATTACAGAAACATGATTTGTTTTAATATTTCTAAGAAAGTTTTGCAAATATAAATTACTAGTGGATGTTCACGATAAAATAAAATAAGATTTTTCAAATGTTCAGATGCGAAATAAGAGTATATACTTCCATTTGAATGTCGTGTACACAATAATAATTAATGGGAATTCAGTTTGTGAGTTGAATTTCCACGCATTTTTTTTAAACACCGAGAAGACTGTTGTCTCTTATAGTAATTTTGATAGTCTGAAATAAAACGATTTAACTCTTTTCTACACAATCATTAAAATAATGATGAAAATGTTGATTTAAATCTGATCATTATTTATTTTTATTAAACATGCATTTGATACCATTGCATATTTCTTTCTACTGTACCATTAAGTCTTTTAAGATGAGTATTATATAGAAATTATGAGTAGTTTGCTTACTGAAGAAAAGCTAATTTTAGTAGAATAAATTAACCTTAAACTTAAATAAATAATGTTTTTAATTATGTTTATTAAAACTTTATAACTTATACTTATACGGCAATTATAAATATAGCTAGAGATATTTTGAAGGAATTAGCAGTAAAAAAAGGAAAGGTAGTTTCTGAAACCTTTCCTCTTCGTAATTTTTTCTAATAACCTATTTGAAGTTTTACATCCTGTTGTTTTATAATTTAAAAAATGTCCCATTCTATAAATAAAGAATATTGAGATTGATTAATAGAAAATGTTTTAAAATTATTAACCGCTTTGTCTGAAATCAATTGTAAATTAGAATTTTGTATTTTTTATAATCAAACTACTGAAACCATTATTCTAACGAACTGAAACGCTTGTTGACTTGCTCTTAATCTAGTGGATTTCTGTACTTTTCAGTTGTCAGTCTTTAACAGTAACAGGTGTTCTTTAAAAACATTAAAATTGGTAGATAGTTTGCATTTTATTTTAAGTTTGCTTAAAAACATTTTGTGGATGTGTAGCACGCTGTAATTTTGGAACCATATAGTTATTTCAAGAATTTGTTAACATTCAATCATAAATTTGAATTTATATTTGTTGCTTCCAGTGATTATGTATAATACTTAAATTAATTAATAATATCTTTAACATATCTTTAGATTAGGAATAGATTATTGATTTTAAATTATATTTATATATAATAAAATATATACATAAAATGATTCCGTTGTTGTAGTCGTCAAATAAGGAACAAGCCGAGTTATTAACTGTTTTTATTTATTATGGGAGAGTGGTGGAATATGCACACATCTCGTATGATAGATTCAAGTCAAAAGAGAACGGAAAATCCCTTCATTCTCTTAGATAAGGGATTAACATATAGACACTTCATCAAAGTGAAGGGAATATTAGCTATTTTTAGTAAATTACGTAAGTGTTTTAGGAAAAAGTATGGCGCCAACAAGTTGCTGATTTCGCGATTTAAGCTGGCGCGTGGAAGCGATTAAAATATTCTTTTAGTAATAAATATGCCAAAACGCGAGATTTAACATACCCCTAGTGTGGGAAATAAAACGAAACTGGAGTATAAGAAAAGAGACTTTAGAATACATTAATATTGTACTAAGATTTTAAAATATATAATATTAGAATTTAAAGTAAAATTAAGTGAGATTATTACATATACATATGTATATATATATAATTATATATATATATAATCTAAATCCAAATAAAACCAGTATACAAACATACAGAAATAAACAAGAATTAAATCCTATATCAAATAGTCATTATTTGAACAATACATCACTTTTAAATAAAATCTAATAAATTGAAATTAATAATGATACCATAAACAAAAATCAAGTTTAAACATTATATGTCAAAAAGTGAAAGAACACTGTTGTTATTAATAATAATGAAGTAGGCAATCCAAGTAAATGGAGTTTTCAACAATGAAAATAGCAGCTTGGCTGTGGACAAGCTTTAGCCAGGTTAAATTAATTTTGTTGTACAAACCATCCCTGTTACTATTGTTGTTGAAAAAACAGACAGGGTAATTTACCCTAAAATGAAAGAATTTAGAAAGAAAAGTCTTATACTAACCCTAACTATAAAGCATGTCTATATATATAAACGACTAAAAATCAAGATAAAATATGTAAATATCATTATATTGCACCAAGATATTGCACTAAAGACAGTAAATATATAATTCAATAAAGTACCCATACTTTACATTAAACATAAACTAATCTGTGTCTCCTCTTAAACTTACCAGAATTCATCTCTTTCAATATAGCCCGCCATGCATATTGACATCACATGTTGCCACAACCACAAATCTTACCATGAATCAGCATAATTGAATAAATAATATAATTAATTTTTGATATCATGAATTATTAAGATACCTATATTAAAATTCTCAAAACTATATTAAAAATTGTAATACATTTAGTTATCTAGAAAATAGTTAAAAATGTCTATTAAAAAGGAAATTTTCACTTGAAAGATCCTGGAGCCATCTATGTAATAAATCTGAAACAAATAACTCAATAGCCAAATTTGAATAAAACTACACAAAAAGAGTAGAATGAGTGAAAACACTATCCCACTAACAAATAAATAAAAATATTCTTTTATAAACCAATATGAATGATTTATTTTAAATGACCTAAATATTTCCTATCTATATATGCTCTTAGAAAACCTATAGGAAATCCATAATCCTGGGCAAAGGAGTAAAAATTTCTAATGTTCTTAATTCTAATATCAATGCCTGTTACTAAATTATTATTTCTAATTATATAATTTTTTACTAAATTCTTGAAGACAGAAATGCTAAGATTACTATTCCAAAAAGGGAATTTATTAATTTGAAAATTAAATGCATTTCTTTTATCAAAGATATCTGTTACTAATTTATTATCTATGATTTTAATATCTAGATCTAAAAATTCTGCAGCTAATTCATTGCCATTAGTTTTTATAAGTTTTAAGTAATCAGGATAAAAGTCAATGTGTGGCGTAAGGCCAATTTCTTTATTGAATAGTATTAAATCATCTATATAGCGGAATAATATACTATGGCTATAATTATTCAAATTTTTCTCATATATATTAATGTTATGATTGTAGATATGTGTGGGCCCTCACTGACTACTGGCAACCACTATTTTCAGACCCAGTCCGCCACTGCTTCCACATAAGGATGCCACTTAAAGCGCGTTATCAAAACTGACTGTGAATATGTGTCATGCAACCAAACGTTCTCGATTGACATCGAAAAATCTTATAGTGTGTCCAGAATAATCTTTTCCAGTCCAGTGACGGTTTGCCACCGTCGTTTTCATCACTGCTGTTGCGATAGCTTCGGAACTTAAAGATTTTTTTAAAAAATCTATTCATTGATATTGGTTTGATCATCATATACATAATTTTAAAAATACAATTTTAATTATATTTTATTATTATGAATGTTGGCTCACATAAAAAATGTTTTTAATATTTGCACTGAATTGAGTGACAACGCGCAGATGTAACAAATTCAATAACCGAATATAATAATATTTTTCATGTAGTACGTGAATGCTAAAGCACAAATAACAATTACAATAATTGAAATTGTATGGCCGAGTTTTCTGGTTTGTTTACTTACGTTAAAAGCCTTGACTTTATCTGCGTGTATGTTGAACTTCCGCTTTGAAGATTCCATTACACCGGAATTACGTAGTACAAGCACTTAAATGTAAACAAACAAAGCTGAAAACTCGTCCATATTGTTTAGAAATGGATTCGGAAACCCTCTTCTCCTTACATTTTACTGAGCATGATCTAACAAAGAACTCCAGAAATGCGCTCATATGACTCAATGCCTGACACCCCTTTCCGGTGTAAATCGTCCAAAAGAGGTAGTCTCGGAATCCGTTGCTGAACAGTATAATGCTTTCATTCAAGATAAATAGTAACCGCGTGCTAAAATAACAGTTTCACATATGGCACTTTTTTGTGTAGTTTCATAGAACAGTAATGAAAATCGAGTTTGTAATTTGAAAAAGTACTTTTTCTTTTTGAAGAATTTGTTGCCAAATGTTGATGCTAATCAACAACTTTGGTGAAAGCACCATATACTAAATTTCACCAGTCTAAATTCGCTGCGTTTCTATCAGCATCCATATGGTAGACACCTAGAAATAATTCCAAAATTGCAAATTTTCAGATTCGGAGAGGTCTAAAACGTAGAAATCCAACAATGTTTCGAGTCGAATTGATTGATTGCAATATTTCTATCTCTCTTCTATGAAATATTTCTCTAAGATCTTACATTAATAAATCACACACACATAATAACTCCTTCTTTTAAGTACTACTTTCTTTAATGTCGGTTATTAATAATTCTACGGTACATTCTTCTTTCCTAACATCATATATGGGAACATCAATTTCGAAATTAATATTTTTTCAAAAGAAATATTTATAACTTCCTTGGCTAGACACTTTTTAGTTGATTAATTCTTCTTTCAAATTGTTGAACCCCTAAATCGACAGAATATCTTAAATTTCAAAATGATCGACTAGAAACAGAAGATTTTATAATCCGGTCATTCTGGAGGATTTTTTCAAAAGTGTTACCTCTTGTGATAAACATTTTTAGATACTAGATCTTGATTTAAGTTTAAATCAGTTTTATAAAATAATTTTCAAGAAGGTTCTTTGCTTATAAATCATATTTTCAGTATCAAAAAACGAAACCAGACTTGCACAGCAGTGACGAAGGAGATAACAGTAATAAACAATAGAAAGATTTTATACAGTCGAAAAGTGAAATCGTAATGCTTCTATACGAGAGGGCGCTGCATTAGTATGATTATTCAGTCTAGTTCCTGGAGCCTTTCGGAAATTAAAAGAGGAAAAATTACTAGAATTTTTAGATATTATAGCAAGAATACCAAATGATTTTTTTATCGAAAAATATTTAATGACTCACTATTTAGGAAAACGATGTGATTCATTTCCACATGAAGCTCGAATATCGAAACTGCCACGCATTAAATTTGTTTTCACCGAAAAACTGATTTGTCATTGAAATCGAAAATAAGAATGATGGAAAAACAAATTCGATGCACCGTTTTTTAATGATTTTTTAAAAAATGGACAGAAGTATTTCTTGAAGTTTAATTCTACTAAAATGAAGGTGGCAAGTGATGAAAATAGTAAATAGAGGAATATTTTTCATTTTTACTAAAATTAGCTATTAGATGCTAGTTTAAAGATAAAGAAAGAATTTTAATTGATTTAAAACAGTTTTTGAACTCTAGAAATTGATTAATTATATTTGTTAGCAAGTTCCCGCCTTCCGTGAATTGCGAGGGCGTGATTGAGGTGTGTCAAATTCATTATCCAATAAAAAGAGCTTCCGAACATTTCGTAAAAAGTGGATATTTACGTTATTCAAACAAAATTTGAAAAATTTCCTTCTTTTGGTTTCAGTATTATCTAAAAAGTTTAAGCTTTTAAAATATCCGAAACAGAATTCAAAGAAAAAAATTGAAAAATTATTAATTCACAAAATTAAATCTTACTTCATCTATAGAAGTGATTTAAATGCTAGGTCATTTGCACTCCTTCGTTTTAAATTTCCAAGTTTAGGAAAATTCTTCGTAGTGAATGAAACTTGGTTTTGTTTTCTTTTTTGTTAATTTTTTCAGTAGGAAACAATCATGTTGCGATATATATCAAAGCTATTTTAAAGCATCATGAAATGATTTAAAGAAGATGATGAACTAGAACTTTAAAAGCGATCAATATAAATTTAAAACCGTAAATATTGATTGGACAAATCATTTCGAAACCTAGAGAAGCAGGATTTCAGTTTTGGGTTTGAATATTCTTCGAAAATTACTACTTGACGCGCTTTAACGGATCGCTGCGCATGCGCGTACGTCGCGAGGTATATGCCCTGAACGAAAACAAACAGTACGCTGAGAATAAGGGATATTCCGAATGGTGTTATAAATTTATTGTGAATGTCACCGGTGGTTTAACACAACGATTGGAATATAGGAGTCATCTGGGAATATGAAGCGGCGAAATGCCGAATGTGGAAAAATCAGAAGGCCAGTGAAAAGAACTAAAATAGCAGAAGGTATTTATGGAAGGTAAGCGCTTCTTGTAGGCCTAGTCTTCTGTACGAATGATCTAACTGCTTTACTTTCGCGGGTTTATACGTCAACATGGCTGACCTGCGTAATTTAAAATTATTATTCAAAATATTCACACTGTATGCTTTGCATTAGAGTTTTAGTATGTGCTTAGCACTCCCGTACGTCAAAAGCATGGTGCATTGGTTTTACTCGATCGGTTTCGTACGCGCGCTCAAGACCGCTGTTTACTACCACATGTTATACTACTCGTGCTGTTAGCCGTGTTTGCGGCATTTAAAATACTATTACTTTTTAAAAAATGTTCAGTGTTCAATCAGTAATTAAATGATTATAGTTTATAATTTTTAAGGTATTCACTGTATTGTATAGTGGAGACAAATATAGAGCTCTGTTTTTTAGAATGGGAAATGATAAAAGTGCAATTTGTTAAAATTTCTCTTAAAATTTAGCCATTCTAAACGCTCTTCTCTGTTTTATTCTTCTGAATTTCTAAAATGAAATACATTTCAGATACCAGTGGGTAAAATTTACATTACAGAAAAATAACAGTTGTAGTGATTAAATTGACAAATGAATTAATTTACAGTCTTAAAATATTTGTTCAGCCAAAAAAGAACTATGGGTATAATTTTTTTTTTTTGCAATTTAAACATTACATTTTAAATTTAGTATGGGAAAATACAATATGTTTCTAAATTCCTGTTATTTCCATTCATTTATTTTTGTAAAAGTTTTTAAATCTATTTTTCTTTTAATTTATGATTTTTATTATAAGCAATCTTAATATTAATTTGGATCAATTAATCAGGATTGATATCCAATAATTTTGCATTCGTAAAATAAATGCTAAAGTTAATTTTTAAAGTTAAATTTTATGGATTTCAACATTTTCTGAATCAGATTAGTATTAGCTTTGTAAAACGAATGGTTGAAACTTATTTTGACTTTGTAGATAGTTATAATTTAATTTTTAAATACAAAGTTTTTCGTTGAGTATCTATGAATTTCTAAGCTTTTTTATAGTATATGTGATGCTCTTGTGATTGTTTTCAAATATTTTTAATTCTGAACAATAATCAGGTATTTGTTGGGTAGGATCACATTTTTGACAACTTTGATTTCAATTTGTTTTTTTTTAAACTTTCTTGTATAATATTTTACAATCCGTAAGCATGTATTTGTCAAAGGCAAATTGTTTCGATCATTTCTAGAGAAAATTGAGTTAATAAAATAATTTCATAGAGTTTTGATATCTTTTTTGCTATTGTCAGTGCTTTGCTTTATTATTTTTTATCGCGAACTTAAAATAAATATTATTGAATGTTCAGACTCTCAACTTTGTTTCAGTTGTCAAGGGTGTTGATAATGGTTGCAACAATTATTGTTATGCATGCATATATGCCTTATTTTTGTTTGGGAAATATTTCATGTTTCTGTGTATAGTTAAAAAATCTGACAGTCATATGCTATTTAAATCTTATGATTTATTTTCATGCGAGAAATCACTTTTTTCATGCATTTGCCTGTGAAGAATTGTAACATTCCTTTCTGTTGGCATCAAACTAATTTGTAAGTTAAGGAAAAGTAACTTAGTGGTAAAAAAAAGTTTGAATTTTTCTTTATTCTTTTAAAACTATTTTGGTGTGTTCTCTATATGGTTTGTCTTCCATCCTATGGGGAAGGGCAAAAAGTTTGAATTTTCATGTATTATTTTCAAGTTATTTTGGTATTTGGCCTCTAGCACTGTGTTGTTCTCATTCTTGTGCGAATTGAACCATATTTTAAATTTCTAATGAAAAATTATTACATTTTGCTTATAATTGAATTGCTATGTGTACTTAAACTTGTCTGTAGTGTTATTATTGTGACATCTCTTGTTTGAAATAATTTTTAGCATTCTCCCATGTGAGTTAGTTTCATATTTCGTTTAGGGGGAAAAAAGAATCCCTTTTTCATTCATTGCTTTGGGATTTAATGATGCTGAAAGTAAATATAAATCGAAAACAACTGTAAACTGTTTGTTGAAGTATATTCATAATATTAAGTGTGTTTAAAAAGCAACATGTTTAACCCTTCAAACAACCAGGTGATTTTGGTCTAATAACTTTCATCTTGGAGTAAAGAGCTTTTAAAATGGAAAAATTGAGCTGATATAATCCTAAGAATATGATACCCTTTCAGTTTTCAGAAAATGTAAAAATAAGCACGAGTTAACTATTTTAAAACTAAACATTAAGAATGAAAGGAAGCTGTTCCATCCTCACTAAATAATCAGATGCTAAAAGTTAAAAACGTTCAACATGAAAACAACACCGTCTCAAAGTTCATCATGTAGCAAGCTTCAAATATTTTAAATGATCATCTTGTCAACATTATAATAAATCATAAAGCATTACATTTTATCATTTTAGTTTGTATGAGGTATTTAAATATTAAAAAAAAAAAAAAAAAAATATTTGAAGACGTTTTTGTATTTGTCAGATTTTGTTAACATTTTTTTTTATATATATTTGGCCCTTATGATAAAGTTTTTCCTTCATGATTTACTACATAAAGCTCAGAATGTTATGTTTATATTTGTTTAGATGATTTTTTGCAAGCAAAAGCTCTGTGTTTTTTGATACTTATGCGATTCTAGAATAAAAAATAGTTCCAATTTTTTATTAAAATATAATAACTTAACGAAGACGAATGCATGAAACATTTAAATATCTGAAATTTCTTGGTATTAATAAGTGGAAAATATATGGATGACTGAAAACTATAAGTCATTTAGTTAATGTGATCTAACTTTTTAAGATTCATTTTCTAAGAGTGAATTAAAAAGACAAAAAATGGGAGGAAGTATACTCTGCTCAGTCTGTGAATAGTGTTGGCATGCGTTGATAAGAACACAATGAATTTAGATCTCTTTGTCTGTTTAGTTCCAAAACAAATATTTCATTTTTTTTCTGCATTTTCTTAAAACTACATGGTCAAAATATCCTTCAGATTTCAGTGATTCAATTGCATATTAAAAAGTGTGGTTGATGTACTTATTTTAAGATCTCATTTCTCAGAGCTGAAAATTATGAGATAAAAGTAATTGACTTCATGACTCTTTAAAAGACATTTGAATTGACCGAGTCTTGCATGAAAGTTGCTTTCTGCCCAGGTTCTTCATTGCTTGACCATAATATAAAATTGCTTTACATGTTCTTTTTCGCTCATCATAGCTTGTTAATGAGATTTAAAGGGACAGACTTGATCTAATGTTTGTTTTTGAAAGATTGAAAGGAAAAGATTTTTAATTTTATTATTTACCAGCCGCCTTCGTCGACCATCGTGTTTGCCGGGAATATAATTTCAATTGAATCTCTTGTGCATAATTTGATATTCATGGTTCCCTTAACAATTTCAAATTGTGATAGACATTTAATCCATGTTCTTTCAGTAGCTTTGCACCTGTTCTCTTCGTTGTCTGCATGAACGTCCCTAATAGAGTCGGGTAGCTGGCTGTGTCATGTAACATCAAATTGCACATTGTCGGCATCAATTTCACTGTTATTCATCTTGTAAAATATGCATTTGATTTCAACTTTAAAATAGGACAGCACATTTTACTTCCAGCCGTATGTTAGCTGGATGAAAATCTGCTGATTAAAACATAGCATTAAACATTAAGATATTACCTTATCTTTCAACAATGATAGAGAAACAGACAAATGTTTGTTTAAACAATGAAAATGGTTTGAATTGCGTTGTACCAATGAAAAGTATTGCTGTAAATTATGCCAAAAAATATATTTAAAAATTCATTAAAATTGGAGAAAAAATTGTACGGCAACTTAATTGATATCATTGAATAGGTAATTTTTTGCACTTTTAAAATGGCATAAAAATCATTTTTATTCTGTAATATTTTCGGAAGTTATTAAGGAAAAATGCCAAAATTTTGCTTAATTTTTAATTAAAATTCTATTTAAAATTTCAAAAAAAGGCTCCTAGGTGCATATTTCCACCCTCCAAAGTATGTTTGTGCCAAATGTCGTGGCTTTAAGTCCATTGGTCTGGCCTGTAGAGTGCAACCCACACACACAGACATTCTTCTTTATTATTAGTAGAAGTATTTTATGCTAATATATATAATACTTTGAATGTATCATCATGTTAATTATTACGATTTAGAGAATAGAAAATACTATGCTTTTTTATATTTGTATTCCATTGCATGAAAGTGGGAAAATGTAGTCTTAACCTAAAGTAAAAAATGCCCCCACTTCTTTCAATGAATGTTTCTAAAAACTTATTTGTTTGGGAGTTAATAATGCTCGGACTGTTTTAAAGTTTGAAGGGCTGGAATGGAGAATGGAATTGGTTAGAATGGAGTCAATTCATGTGGCAACACAGCCACATGTTACTGTGCATGCACCTAGCATCTAATTCCATATTACATTGTGCTGTGTTGTCGCATTCTTTTTCCTC
>BGPR01001786.1:8297-23302 GCA_013235015.1 Araneus ventricosus | reverse complement strand
GTATAAAAAATCCGTTGAATGACGCTGGGATAATTTTTGACTTTAATTTGAATAAAGAATATAGATATTTAAAAGAAATCTTTTGACTATCATATCTTCCAGTTTATGTAGTCCAACTAGACAAACCAGTTATACATAAAATAAAGGAGCGAAGACCTTCTTGGAATTACAACTTTAATAAAACTATTGTATTGAGGCGTTAGACGAGCTTGATTACTATAGCTCTACACTTTATGGAGGTAGGAACGAGAGAGAGAGAGAGAGAGAGCAGTGCAGGTTAGAATAATATTTTATTCAGAAGATCCGTGGCAGACAAGCGAGTTTCCGAAATGAGAAAAGGTTCTTTTTTACTTTCTCGTATACGAAGAGAAAGTATTGTAATCGTCAAAAAAATTCGAACTCGAGATTTTGACGAATCTCCACGTTTTAGACCTCCCTGAGTCCGAAAAACACAATTTTGGAATTATGTCAGTCTGTGAGCATGATCACTCAAACACTATCAAAGCTGCAGGGATGAAATTTGGTATGTTGTCTTTACACATAATTTGTAGGTTTCTATCAAATTTTGGACAAAATCCGTCCACGGGAAGTATGTCTGTATGTCTGTGTTAATGTGAACGCGTTAACTCACAAACTTAAATGGCTAGGTGGATAAAATTTGGTGCACATTTTTATTGTCAGGAATGTAGGTTTGTATCAAATTTTGGACCAAATCCGTCAAAGGGTTGACTATCTGTCTGTATAATCGCATACTTTTGAACGCAATAACTTTTTAAAAAAATTACTTCGATAAATGAAATTTGGTACGTGGCCTTCTTACCTTAATGGTAGATTTGTGTCCAATTTTTGTGTCAATCGGTTAAAGAAAGGCGTTAAAATTACAAATTTCCGTTTTCTTTATCTTACACCCAGACCTAGTGGTAATCACGCCGGCTTCTAATTCCACTTCCGCGTTGGACGACCTTCGGAAATCGTGGTATGACTTTTCGCTTATTTTTTCCCCTTCCACTTTCGTTAGGGGTTTGAGCTTATTTTTTTCTCTACATGTGTTAGGAGTATACGAGAAAGTTTAGGAGAGACCATTCCCGCTGGTTTCCTTTCCGTGTTCCAAAATTTCCATTTTGGAAGAGATATGAATGACCTGCTTTAAACGTAGAGTTTAATCTTCGCGAATGGTAGAATCTTGAGCTCCAGAAGCTGAAAGTTATTTCCATAGAGACAGTTTTTCAATTTCTCTTTTCCTTCAATAATGGAATTTTCTATCCAAGACACGCTTCGTGTCCTTGTTGATGGACGTTCCGTGCGGCTTTCTGTGTAAAAACATGCTTAAAGCGGGTTAATAAAAAGCATTGGTTCGAACTGTTAGTGAAATAGAGCAGAGAGTGAAGGATGCGAGATATTTATCTGCCAGATTCCCTTACTGAGGGAAGTTGTAACTCTGCATACGGTTGAGATGATTATTGAAGAGATTGGCTCAAATTTTGTAAGTTCAGGGATTTTTTTATGATTCAGAATTGGTGCATTCTGGAAAAAGGGCTTGAATGATGAATTATTTGTTAAAATGGAAATTCTGTGATAAATCTCCTGCTTAAACATAAAATCTTTTTTAGTCATCCTCACAAGCATTAGCGCCAAAAACATGAACAAGGCACTTAAAAGCCCCCCAATTTATGTTCAGTTTCCAAACTTCAGCTTTATGACATAATGCGGAAAACTGAATTATTTTTTTAAACCAGCGGGAGTGGTCTCCCCTAAACTTTCTCGTATACTTCTCGAAAAAGGTTCTGTTTCCCCTCCCCCCGCGTAGATAAAAAAATTCGAACCTATTGTAACCCAGGATCGAATGACTATCAGAAAATATTTAGGTAAAAAATCAAATTCGAAGAGATGCGTTCCGATTATAAATGCATACCGATTTCTACTCTTTCTTCGCTCAAGGACAATCCTTCTGCGTGTGCAGATTGCTACCAAGTACGCATGCGCATGGAGAATCGGATGAAGAAAAATCGCCAAGCAGGAGTCAATAAATATCGTGCACAGAAGATAGCGTTCAATACACATGCACGTGGAGATAGCGGACTCGTTGGAGATGCGCTTATACAGACCGACAGACAGTCAACCCGTTGACGGATTTGGCCCAAAATTTTATACGGACCTACATTCATGACGATAAAACTGTGTACCAAATTTTATCCATCTAGCTATTCAAGTTTTCGAGTTATAGCGTTCGCATGACCTCGAACATACAGCCAGACAGACTTCCCGTTGACGGATTTTGTCCAAAATTTGATAGAAGCCTACAAACTATGTGTAAAGACCACATACCAATTTTCATCCCCGTAGCTCTAATAGTTTTCGATTTATCGTGTTCACAGACACACAATTCCAAAATTGTGTTTTTCGGACTCAGGGAGGTCTAAAACGTGGAGATCCGTCAAAATCTCGAGTTCGAATTTTTTGACGATTACAATACTTTCTCTTTATATACTTCGTATACGAGAAAGTAAAAATGGTGATTGCAGGCGTAATTTAGTTGTAGACTATCAAGTGTCTGCGCTTTGCACTGGGATAGTATTTTTTTATGAGGTCTAAATTCCATAAAAAGTGATTTCATTTCATCTCCTTCGATTGAACTCCTTATTCTAAACTTTTTTATACCGCATTTGCCATAAAAAAATGGCTTGTAATTGAAATGACATTGAATAACAACCACTGTAATGCAAATAGAGTATTATACAATCGGAGTTTTGAAAGGATCAGGCGAGATTTTATCATAAGTTGTCAAGCTTCGTTAACCCTTTTGTCCATGAATCAAATCGACTTTGGGCTTTGTTTAAAACCCTTTCAAACTCAAATTATTATTTATTAATAAAAGAAATAATAAAAATAAAAATTGAAAAAAAAAACCGCTTTGAAATACTACTACATTTTAAAAATTATTCATTTATTCCAGAATTAATTGCATACAGATTAAGTAATTAAAATTATTTATTTGTGTCCAGATCACGTTGCCGTCTAGGCCGGACCAAATGCAAATTAAAAGCCAAAATCTATGTAAAAGCAGACACTGTGGCTGAAAATTATTAGACTTTCTGCGACAAGCTTCATTAATACCCAAATCTTTCAGCAAGAATGTTCAGTGAAGTAAGAATTTACCAATGGACAAATCTAAGAGTAATTCATAAATAAAGTAAAATATTTACAGTAGGACCCCGATAATCCGGACGAATTCAGGCACATGGACATCCGGATTAGCGAGGTTTTTAAAAAATAACGTAAAACACTTTTTTCAAAAATTGTATGTATAGGTACTATGGTATATTTATATGAACTAACATTGTATGGATAAATTGAATGAAAATGATACAGTATGAACATGATATGTACATACATAATTACAACATATACAAGTGAATGAACATAATCAGTGTCCAAAAAAGTCAGAGATTTTTCTTTGCGCGGTCTCTTAAACGTGTGAGGGGCATAATTTCGTGTGGTTCAAAATTTTGCTCTTCAGCCCACTGTAATGAAATGTTGAGTGCAGCCCTAGCCTCAGAATGAGAAATTTTGATGGAATTTACAGAATCAATAAAATTGGGAAGCAAATTTTTCCACGACTTGTTGATCAGCAATGTAGACACAGATGCCCAACAGTTAGCAAGACTGAACACAACATCTTTTAAATCTGCATTTATCTGTGTTGTTTCCAAGTTTTCATTGTGCAGAGGATCATTGAGAATCGTCGTAAGCAGCAACTTGCGATATCCCAGCTTGATATTTTAAATAACATTCTGATCCATGGGTTGGATCAGCGCAAGATTCGGGTTTGCATCATTCTCCATGGACCGTCCGGATTACCGAGCGTTCCGGATTAGCGCGTGTCCGGATTACCGGGGTTCTACTGTAGTTCTGCAGAACAATCTCGGCGCTTTGTCGCCGCGATACTGCCACGGAGAAAGAACATTCGATGATTCGGGGCCTGTGATGCCAAATACCATCACAGGTCCTGAAAGGGTTAAATGTACTATATGGTAATTGAGAAAGAGTTTTAAGTTGGACAAACCATCTTGCGTTTAATATTAGTATTAAAGAATTCTCATTGATTGTGAAGCATCGTCAAATAAATCATTCTACTTCTCTCGTAATTAACTTTCGTTAAATTTTCTGACTTAACGTTACATCAAGGCTCCATTGTATTGCAAGTCGTAACTTTTTACTTTCTCGTATACTCTCTTTTATACTCTCGTATACTCTCTTTTATACTTTTATACTCTCGTAAAGAGAAAGTATTGTAATCGTCAAAAAATTCGAACTCGATGTTGACGAATCTCCACGTTTTAGACCTCCCCGAGTCCGAAAAACACAATTTTGGAATTATGTCTGTCTGTGTGTGTGTCTATGAACACGATAACTCGAAAACTATTAGAGCTATGGGGATGAAATTTGGTATGTGGTCTTTAAACATAATTTGTAGGTTTCTATCAAATTTTGGACAAAATTCGTCAACGGGAAGTCTGTCTGTCTGTATGTTCGAGGTCATGCGAACGCTATAACTCAAAAACTTGAAAAGCCAGATGGATAAAATTTTATACACAGTTTTATCGTCATGAATGTAGGTCCGTATAAAATTTTGGGCCAAATCCGTCAAAGGGTTGACTGTCTGTCGGTCTGTATAATCGCGTACTTGTTCAGTTTTGAAACTAACTCCCTGCGCATGCCTACTGGTAGCAATGCCTGTGCAAAGAAGGGACGCTCCGAAACTTGGCAGTTTGCCAAAAACCAATTTTGGAGCGATTTTGTAAGGAAGCAAACATTTAGGGAGTCTCGCCAGGTCCTGTTGCGCAAAAGAATGCGCAGGGGATTTGAATTTGTTTTGATCCTTCAAACCACGCGTGATTCCAACTTTGGTTTACTTGCGACGGAAGTTTATTTGACGTCTTTTATTATTCTAGTTTTCTCTACATGTGTTAGGAGTATACGAGAAAGTTTAGGGGAGACCACTCCCGCTGGTTAATTTTTCGTATACGAAGTATACAAAGAGAAAGTATTGTAACCGTCAAAAATATTCGAACTCGAGATTTTGATGAATCTCCACGTTTTAGACCTCCCCGAGTCCGAAAAACACAATTTCGGAATCATGTCTGTCAGTGAACACGATAACTCGAAAACTATTACAGCTGCAAAGATGAAATTTGGTATGTGGTCTTTACGCATAATTTGTAGGTTTCTGTCAAATTTTGGACATAATCCATTCTCGGGAAGTCTGTCTGTCCGCGTTCATGTGAACACGATAATTCCAGAACTTAAATAGCTGGGTGGATACAATTTAGTACTCAATTTTATCATAAAGAATGTAGGTTCATATCAAATTTTGGACTAAATCCGTCAAAGGTTTGACTGTTTGTCTGTATAGTCGCATGCTTCTGAACACGACGACGCCTAAATTTAACTATTTAGATAAATGAATTTTGGTATGTGTCCTTCTAACCCTAATGTTATATCCGTGTCGAATTTTCATTTCAATCGTTTAAAAACAAGGTGTTCTAATTGCATATTAGATTTTCTTTATTTAACAAGGCCAAAATTGGCGCTACTTGTGACCTTCGAAACACGCGCTATTACTAATACTCTCGTTTCGACTTAGGCGCGCGCCAAAAGAAACTCGTGGATAATCATTGCATTCTGGGTTACAGTATGTTCGAATTTTTTTTTTATATACGCGCGGAGAGATAGGGTTGCCATAATTGCCAAGCACTGATACGGGGGCGTTTAGGTGCTAAATAATAAAACGTGAAAAAAGTGGGTATGTAATAACTTATTTTACTCTGATAAAAAAATCAAAGTTTTAGCAATCTTTTAAAATGATCACGTAGAGTAATAAACAAGTAATGTAATTTTTTTTCAAAGTCAATTCCTACTTTAATAATTAATAGTTTAATAGTTTTCGAGATATAATGAAAAACGTACTGCGCATGCGCAAAGTTATGGCTAAAATATGGGGGTGCTTCGATGATCCCATGGGCCATATATATACCCAAGAACCAAGTCTGTAATGTTAATAGTTTTCGAGATATAATGAAAAACGTACTGCGCATGCGGCATGCAAAATATGAAATGACAGACAGACACACAAGAAAGCGAATTAATATTGCATTGTCATCTAGTTCTGAGCTATGTTTAAAGTTTCAAGTCTCCAGCTCATCGGGAAGTTAGTTTAAAATTGATTACAAAATTTGAACAAGATATATAAGTATAGGGAGAGTGTGAACTAATAGTAGGAATTGAAAAAAGATGCGAGGTTAATCCCTTTTAACCCAGTCATACTTTAAACCTGATTTTACTTTCTTAATTATATCATTTTCTTCTTTCACATAATTATAAAATTGGGCGCAAGTTATTTTAAAATTATAATGACGCAGAGTTTAGGAAGAAAAGGGGACAGATAGTAATACGGTACTGAGTAGTGAAATATGGTGACAGTCCCGTTTATACGGGACGTATGGCAACCCTAGTTAGAGGGAAAATGACACCTTTTTGGGAAGTATACGAGATAGTTTAGGGGAGACCAATCCCGCTGGTTATGCAACGATCCTTTAAAACCTTGTGCTCTGAGGCTTAAAGATGCTGTTTTTCAAGGAGATGCGCTTCCTGAACATGATAATATGGGAACTCGAATTGCTTGATAACTAATCAATTGATAAGAGTGTTACGAATCGTGAATATATTAGCTGAATATTATTCTTTATTAAGTTATTTATCAAAACCCCATCCTTTGGAGATAAAAGACTGCTGCTTTCTCTTCTGAATTCTACTGAATGAATTGGATATTAGGCTGGATTTGATAGATTGCTCTAGTACAACTTTCAGAATTGAATGCCCTTGTGGATGCCTCATCTTGCAACAATACTTCGCTGAATAATTCCATGGTATAAGCATTTTTAGTGGCATTTTTTTTTTTTTGGCAAATCTGCTACCGTCTCTTTATTTCGTGCTTCTTTAAGAAAAGAAATTAACCTTTCTAGTTCATAGCATATATGTGAGGCAGCATGACGACCACGACTTTTGTACAAGGTTACAGCTCGACCAGACTTGACTGAACCTAATCGACCCATCCCAACATCTCTTGTTATTTGTTACTTTTTACTTTCTCGTATACGAAGTATACAAAGAGAAAATATTGTAATCGTCAAAAAATTCGAACTCGAGATTTTGACGAATATCCGCGTTTTAGACCTCCCTGAGTCCGAAAAACACAATTTTGGAATTATGTCTGCCTGTCTGTGAACACGATAACTCGAAAACTATTAGAGCTACGGGGATGAAATTTGGTATGTGGTCTTTTAAACATAATTTGTAGGTTTCTATCAAATTTTGGACAAAATCCGTCAGCGGAAAGTCTGTTTGTCCGAAGTCTTGTGAACACTATAACTCAAAAACTTGGATAGCTAGTTGGATAAAATTTGGTACACAGTTTTATCGTCATGAATGTAGGTCCGTATAAAATTTTGGGCCAAATCCGTCAACGGGTTGACTGTCTGTCGGTCTGTATATTCGCATACTTGTATCTCATAAGTTTGATAAAAAAAACTTGATATCGCGGATGCTAACATTAATTATAGATCTGTGACCAATTTTCATCTCAATCGGTTGAAAAATAGGTGTTCAAATTGCATATTAGTTCAAAATGCACATTACGACTGGGTGTTGGCGAGCGTTTCTCTTATTTTACTCAAGTGAGTGTGGTTTGCGTTTGACCTTGGCAGAAATTGAAGCGAGCCGCAAACACGCGCTTTGGAAATTATGGCAATCCCCAAAACGAAACTTCTTTTTGATATTCTCCTGATGGACTGCTGTGATTAACCAGAGGTGTAGTGAAATGTTGTGCGATATCTATAGTAAGATTTCGTACTTAAAATCGTTAAATAAAGTTGTGGTACCTCAGCGCGCGTAAAAATTGCGAACATACGCAATTTTTTTGCAAAATATTAAGTTTTTTGGAATTCATAAATTTTATATGTTTCATTGTAAATCACTATTCATAATTTTTTTTTTCAAAATAACCAGGCCTTGGGTAAATACCCCTAAAATATTTACCTTCCAACTGGGTGTTTACCCACCCCACATTACTGGTCGTATGTGAGAAAGTTTCGGGGAGGTCACTCCCGCTGGTTCTTGACGAAATCGCAAACCGTTTGTAATTGATATTTATATGCAATGCTTGCGAATAAATCCGAATATTTTTTCTAACGAAACTATTGCTAAATATGTACAACACTGTAAAAACGTCCGCCATACTGCATGGAATACTGCCCACCACGAGAACTGTCGCCGCCAAATTGTCTAGTTTATGGCGGTCACTATAGCAACTGGTAGCAACCGGGAAGATCCATTTCGAATAGGAGGGATCCAACAGAAGTCGGAGTTCCTTTATTTTTTGCGCCAGTTTGCGGCAGAACACATTTGATTGAACTTCTACCTACTAGAAATGGATTCTCCCTACGATGACCCGTTTCTATAGCGACCGCCGTGCCTTGAACTAGACAATTTGGCGGCGACAGTTCTCGTGGCGGACAGGCAGTAATTGAGT
This sequence comes from Araneus ventricosus, assembly GCA_013235015.1. NCBI lineage: Eukaryota > Metazoa > Arthropoda > Arachnida > Araneae > Araneidae > Araneus > Araneus ventricosus. The sequence goes on along the minus strand of BGPR01001786.1, from coordinate 14,715 downwards.
CCCGATTTCTAAGTTGCCCGTGGCAATGGTGAACTACATCCAGTTTTCACACTCATCATTACTTTTTATCCATCTCGGTGTTAAAAATCATCTTTCAAATTGCATTAATCTCGAGATTGCCCACGTCATCAAAAAGCCCGCTTGAATAGTAAACAGTTTATGATGATTGCTGGATAGGACCAGCATGCATTGCATCTTCCAGACAGGAAGTTAAACGCTTGGAATTATTGAGATTAAGTGAAATACAGTAGAGTTTTCCTACAACGAAGTCTCTCTACAGCGAATTTCTCCCTATAACGAAATTTTTAATCGGAATGTTAAATAACATTCAAAATATTCTCCGTATAACGAAGTGGTTGTCTCCCTATAACGAATTTTTTCAGAGGTTTATCTTTTCGATTTTTGTCATTTATGAAGAAAGTTGATAATTTCTGTGCAACCAATTCGCTCACACATGCCTGTTTCTGGAACCACTCACTCTTAAAATGTGAAAATTTTACATCACGAAATGCAAAGCAATGTAAAATAACGGAATTTTTCAAGTAAAATAAACGTAAGTACATATTATTCTCTAAATTGGTGAATTGTCTTAACTTTTCAGCATTTTATTTATGCAATAAAAATTAGTATAATTTTAACAAATTTATAATATATATTACTTCATTTTTAATTGAAAATCATAATTAAATACATTTGAACTTATCTCACCTATTGAAAAGTTCGGAACATTTACTTAAATAACTGCAAAACTCTCTAATCTCCGTATAATGAAATTTTCTCTATAACGAATTTTTCAATTGGAACCAAGCGATTTCGTTATAGGGAGACTCCACTGTAGTTCTCAGAAACGGTGCATGCGTTGGTTTTAAGTTAAAAATATTGGTAGGCGCATGGTTTTGATAGCATCAGAAATGTTCAGAAGTAGTCGAGTAAACGAAGGGATTGAATAAAATATATATATATATATATATATATATATTTTTAGATTTTTATACACATTCGTTAGAGAGGCCTGTGATAAAAACAAAAAAAAACCCCCCGGCCCTGGGGGGGGGTAAGTTCACGGCGCCATCTTGGATTTCATCCCCCTTTTTTAGTTTTTCCTGAATATCTCGAAAACTATTGAGTTTTCAAATTACAATTGATTTAACAAATTAAAGAGCGTAAAATTCCCTACAAATACATATTTTTATTTTTCTTTCAGCTTTAATAGTTTCCCAGATAATGGGTCTCAAAGGTTGCCCCCATCTTGGATTTCCTCCCCCATTTTGTTTTTCTAAAATATCTCGAAAACTATTCAAAATTGAAAAATAAAAGTATGTATTTGTAGGGAATTTTACGCTTTTTAATTTGTTAAATCATTTGTATTTTGAAAACTGAATAGTTTTCTAGATATTTAGGAAAAACTAAAAAAGGGGGATGAAATCCAAGATGGCGGCGCGAGCTCACTCCCTAGGACCGGGGACTTTTAGTATGTTCATCGTAAGCCCCTGACAAACACGTGTACCAATTTTCAAAACTATATGATTTTTTTTTTCACCCCATTTTGGACCTTCGTTGACTGGACTAAAGTATATGCGTAAAGAAAAGGGAGAAAAAAAAAAAAAAAAAGGGCGACAAAATATAATTGTACTCTCAGTTGACAAATTATTTGGAAGCAATAAATGAATTTGTAGTGTGGTCTTCTAATAATGTTTTAAACTTTTTTTCAAACTGGTATGCAATTCAAATACTTGGGTGATTCGAAAAAATTGAGTTGAACCGGTTCCAGTCAAGAAACATATGACACTGATTTAATTTTTTACCAGTCATAAAAATAAAAAAAAAGGCGTAAATTTATATCTCAGTTAACAGTTACTCAATACTGATATTGATTTTTTTCTTCATTCCATTGTCTTTAAATAAACAAAGTTCGCAAAAGCATTTGGAGAAAATAGTTTCTATCATTTAAACATGTATTTTCACTTTTGAAGATGACAGTCTAATCTTTCTTGTTCATCCTTAAATCATACAAACGTATCAGCTATTATTCTTGGTGTTGAATTGGTTGGAATTTTTTTTAAAAAAATCGAAGTGTGTTTAGAAGTTTTAAGAATGGAATAAGCTGTTGTGTGTGTCATTTGCAAATGTTTAGAGGAAATGTAGCTTAGCAAAATGTTTAGAGGAAATGTAGCTTAGCNNNNTGTTTAGAGGAAATGTAGCTTAGCAAAATGTTTAGAGGAAATGTATAACGACTTCAGGGGCGAATTTTTTGAAAAGCGGTTTGATTATGTTTTATTAATTTTATAACGGCAGAAATTTCAGTGAGATAGAAAAACTGCTTCTTTGTGTAATATTGGCCTTAAAATAGTTCCGCATCCAAAAGATATACACGTAACGATTAATATGTAGAATAGCTCAGAATCGAGAATTTTGGATATAGCAGAGTTCTGATTCAAACTAGCGATATGTTTCTGTTTTTGAAGGGCTTGAATTTTGAGTATATCATTGTATCTAACTTTTGCATTTTATAGAATGCATATTTTGGGGAAGACCCTAATTTCCCTTAATTTTGGTTCAAAATATGATTTTAATAAATTGTTCTGTTTTTGTCATTTTTCTTTGGTTTATCAAAGGAGTTTTTGCTCTTCAGTTTGATAAATTTTGAATTTGTATTAATACATTAGTATACTGAAATATTACCGCGACATGTATTTATTTTCTTTCGCAATAGTACAAAATAAAAAAAAAAAATAATTGGAGGCTCTTTTTACTTTCTCGACTTTCTTTCTTTTCTTTCTCCTTACAAAGAGAAAGTATTGTGAATGGTCAAAAAATTCGAACTCGAGATTTTGACGAATCTCCACGCTTTAGACCTCCCTGAGTCCGAAAAACACAATTTTGGAATTATGTCTGTCTGTGAACACGATAACTCGAAAACTATTAGAGCTACGGGGATGAAATTTGGTATGTAGTCCTTAAACATGATTTGTAGGTTTCTATCAAATTTTGGGCAAAATCCGTCAACGGGAAGTCCGACTGTATGTCCTCGGCCATGTTAACATTATAACTCAAAAACTTGAATAGCTAGATGGATAAAATTTGTTAGAGTTTTATCGTCGTGAATATAGGTCCGTATAAAATTTTGGGCCAAATCCGTCAAAGGGTTGTCGGTCTGTATAATCGCATCTCCAACGAATCCGCTCTCTCCACGCGCATGCGTACTGGACGCAATCTTCTGTGCACTATATTTATTGACTCCTGCTTGGTGCTTTTTTAATCCGATTCTCCAAGCGCATGCGTACTGGTAGCAATCTGCGCACGCATTATGTTTATGTGACTTTGTTCTTGAGCCAGCAAGAGTAGAAATTGGTACGCATTTAAATCGGAACGCATCTCTTTGAATTTGATTCTTTACCCAAATATTTTCTGATAGTCATTGGATCCTGGGTTACAATAGGTTCGAATTTTTTTATCCACGCATGGGGAGGGGAAACAGCACCTTTTTCGAGAAGTATACGAGAAAGTGTTGGGGAGACCACTTCCGATGGTTTCAAACAGCCGCTGATGTTAAAGGTGTAGGACTACTTTACTTTGTTCCACACTTGTTATTAGAGGTAAGATTTTAATCCCTTCTTTTCACTCTTAGTTCTGGGGATTGTATTTAATTTCTTCTTTGTCGATAAATGTTTTTCTTTCCAGTATTTCTTGGTTTAGGTTCAGGCCGAAAGAGGAAATTAAAAAATATCAGACCTTAAAGTCTTTTTCCTCTACAGAAAACCTATTCCATTTTGAATCTGCATGAATGTCTGGCCTCTGATGAAGTCATTCACCAGATTCTTACTTCTTGTCGTTGTCTAGTATTATTTTGTACCCTTCCACATTTTTAATTACTTTTTTTAATATTTTTATCTATTTTGTACTATTGCAATTTTTTCCTGGATGATGCTGCACCTGCGCACACCAATTGAATTGCTTCGATTATTCTTTGTCTTTTTAGATTTTCTCACTTTTTTTGTCTCTTTAGGTATTCATTACTCGCGTGACTCTTTTCCAATTTTCAAAATTTTTTTGTAACTTCTGTTTTTACCCTTATCTCTAAAATAAGACATTAGTTATGTTTTTAACATATGTATGTGATATTTTAATTTTTTAACTTTCCTAAATAATCTTAACGACACCTCATTTTAAATACTCCTATTTCATCATAATAAACGCACTACAACTTTCTTTTCAAATCACGAGTTTCTAAAGGGGAAATTCCATTTCCTGGGTACTTAAGCGTCTGAGCATTCATTTCTGCCCTTTTTCACGCCAGCATGTAAGCTTTCAACAACAACGCGCCGCTCAGGCGTAACCTTCTGAATACTGGTCATGGAGCTACGTAAAAATTAAATACTTTACCTATGAAGAAATAACGTATTGCCTGAATAAAAGATTTAAGCAAATACAGTAGAGTCTCCCTACAACGAAGTCTCCCTACAGCGAATTTCTCCTTATAACGAAATTTTTAATCGGAATGTTAAAAAACGTTCAAAATATACTCCATATAACGAAGTGGTTGTCTCCCTATAACGAATTTTTTCAGACCTGTATCTTTTCGATTTTTGTCATTTTTGAAGAAAGTTGCTAATTTCTGTGCAAACAAATCGCTCACACGTGCCTGTTTCTGGAACCACTCGCATTGTTCATTCCAGCGAGAACACATTACAATAGAATGCTATGTGAAGGGAAATGCAGTTGTGGGGACCTGGGTTTCTACAGAGGGAGCAACATTTCTACGGGTCAAGATTCCAAGAATAGGGGTGGAAACAGCAAATGGATGTGACAATACGCATTTTATGTTTATCGCTACTAGTACATATTATTCTCTAAATTGGTGAATTGTCTTCACTTTTGAGCATTTTGTTTATACAATAAAAGTTAGTATAACTAACAAATTTATAATAAATATTACTTCATTTTTAATTGAAAGTCATAATTAAATATTTTTGAACTTATCGCACATGCTAAAAGGTTTGTTACATTTACTTAAACAACTGAAAAAATCTCTAATCTCTTCTCTATAGCGAATTTTTCAACTGGAACCAAGCGATTTCGTTATAGGGAGATTCCACTGTATTGTCTCTTCCATGATCAAAATGGACTGCATTTCACCTTTTTAAAGCCTGATCTTATATGTATGTGTAACATGGTTATGTTTTAACATAATGCCGTGTGAATCAATTTCCTTCCTGAGACCCCTATGGGAGGAACGTAGTCCTACGTTAAAAGCTTTGTCGATTGTTTTTTTTAATCTTCTCCGTACACGTGCACTCAAAATTGTAAAGGAAAGCAGGCACACACCCGAGAATATACGGGCGAAATGGCCGCTGGAAAATACCGTGGGAATGAGACGAATTTTACAGTAGCGAAGTAAACGTTCCTGTGTTTAAAAATAGTCGTTACGCCTGCTTAGGTATTCTCACCAGCCTGCGATCTTTTAAAAACTGAAGAATAAATCTTTACAGTTGATAAACCCGTTTTCCATTGGAAGAGTGTGCTTTAAAAATACTCTTCCAAATCTGATTTTTTTAAAGGATTTATTTATTTATTTATGATTACGTGTTAAACATTTGTCTTTTAAAAGAATGGGGATCTTGTTATCTTGGATCTGTTATTCTCGTTAATTGAGCATTGTGTGGGAACGAATAACGTTTATTGCTCTTTTTTCACTGCTCATTAGTTGCGGTTTAATGGTGAGGAATGAGGCGTTAAAGTAAAATAAGTGAGACAATGTAAATAATTTCAGAATTTATGATTGTGAAGTTCGTGAATAAATTACCTACTGTTCCCGAAGTTCATGAAAAAAAGTTTAATATATTTTTGTAATTGCAGGGCTTCCTGTGGTGCTGAAAAGACATTTTTACCAATTACTTGGAGGCTGTTAAGAAAACAAAATTTTAATAGTAATGGAGTTCTCATATTCAGGATTTTCGATTTTACACGTGTCTTTCGTAATTCGTGCTGGTTAGTTAAAAAAAAAGAAAATTTAAGAAATGATAGTTCATTCTATCAACTGTTTAACCTTTTGGTCTAACGGACTACTATCTGAAGCCGCTATAAAATAGCATGGGAACTGTGCACTTTAGATAGAACTAGCTGAACCCGGCAATGTTTTGCTATTGCTAGATTTGAGAATATATATATGGATTTAATGAATTTTGATGTGTGTATCGATTTATTTGATCACTTGAATTTCTAATGAAATATATTTGGAGAAAATCGTGGTCAGCATCCGTAAATGTAACAAAGAGCCTGCTGTATTATATATTTATCCTTGAATGTTGGCATATAATTCTCAGTTATTATATTCTTTGCACCAAACGAAGTCATTTGAAAGCATGTGTTATAATTTCGTATGTTATTCAAAAACTACTTCGATTGTGTTGGAAATTTC
>BGPR01001785.1:208911-220940 GCA_013235015.1 Araneus ventricosus | reverse complement strand
ATCTATTGCTGCTAATGATTATTCAAGTGTTTGTTAACTATTGAAAAGGAAATAATTATTTAGTCTAAATCATTGAAGTGATAGGTTTCTTTCTCAGGCTTGGAAATTCAGATGAACTGGCGCTCATGCATCTGGAATTGATTGAACCCTAATCTATATTAATTAGGTTTTCATATATGGTTACCCAGAAATGCATTTGGGAAGTTTCTAGGATAATTTAATTTATCACAACATTTTTTTAAAAATATTGTTCATTTTTGGGCTCCTGGCATGTGCCAATGCACACAGCCTTTAATCCAACCCCAGGAACAGAACAAATAGACACTTTGAAGACAAGTATTTTCAAGTATAAATTATAAAAAGACAAAACTTCAATTAAAATCATAAAATTAAAAGTTAATATGTATTAATACTAAGGATGCAACGAATATTCAGTCCTTTTACAAAATACTAAGCAGATATTCCGCAGATTATATTCAGGATAATAATTTTTTTTAAATGCGCTTTTAAATATCAATTTAACAAAGAATATTGCAGAATTACATATCAGTTTCATAGTACATAGGTATATTTAATAAAGTTGCACATAATTTATCATTGCAAAAGCTGAAATTATGATGCAAGAACAATAATTTTTCAGCATTTCAAGCAGGAACTAGGGATTTAACGAATATTCAGTATTAGGCCCATTCGGTAGGGCAGGCCAAAAAAGTCGAAGTTTCTTGGATCTTTTTGCAGTAGTGCGGAAAAGTTGCGAACTCCCATCATTAAAAAGTGTGCGAAATCTTACAACTCTGAATTGATATCTTCTATTGCCTCAGTGGGTTGAAAGTTGTGAAAATTGGACTAAAAATGGACAAAATTCAAAAATTAATAAAAAAAAAAAATCACGGATTTTGTTGCTCGGTTTGCAATAGCTTAACAGTTACTATTGATTAATAACACCTTTACAAACTTTTAGAATTATAGGTTAATATATTCGGCCGGTCAGTAAATTTTGGAAATTTAAGGCGAATTTTTAAATAAATACATGTTTTACTTATGCCATTATAATGCTAATAGAAACTTGAATCAACCTTTGAAACATACAAAATTACAAAAGCACTATTTTTTGCAATTTTTTTTTTTTTTTTGAACCCAAATTGTGGCATTTGTTTTCTGGATTCTAGTGTAGCTCTGATAAATCCATCCCTGTTCTGCAGTCCAACTCTTTTTCTGGAGGCTTCAGTGATAAGTTTCACAATTTGCTTAACTGCTTGCGTGTGTGAAGGAAATTTAATAAAGTCCCAGTCGTTCATTGGCGCATCATCCTGTATCATTATCGGAAGTTCATGACAACTGATATGTCCGAGAACTGTAGGCGGTGTGACATAAAAAGCTTGTCAATCAGTGAGATCTACATAGTCTGCAGCTCCAAAGTTAACAGCAGGAATAACGAACCTACGATCACAATAACCATCTGGGCCAATTTCCCTTGCCTTGATAATTCATCGAGCTGCAAGGGTTCTAATATGGCATCTCTCATCAGTTAACATAGCAAAAGCATGTTTTTTAGGCCTCAAAGTAAGCATTGCAAGAAATAACTGGTTCAATTATATCACAATACGCCTTAGGCAAGTATTGAGATGAACTAATGAAATACCACAAGTGTCTAGCAACATCATTTATGGAATGATGAACCTCAATTCGGAACCATGAGGGTATGTAAACTCTTAGAATGAATACAACCAAAGTTATCAACTCATTTGATGGGTTTGATGTTGACATATAAAGCATCAAAATTCATTTTGCAGTTGTTAGTTAGCCAGCGGGTCAAATGCAACTTATTCGGTTGATGTTTCGCTAGATCTGAAGAACCAATGCCAGAACTAATGGCTGTGCAAATGTCCAAAAAGTATTTCTGATCAAAACTTAGGTTGGTGGGATCAATGCCTGGCAAGTCACATTCAATACTATTAAAAGCAACAAGTGGCAGCTTCTCGCATGCTTTCAGGTTCCGTCCAATGTCTCTGGTGTAAGACGAGGAACCAGAAGACTTGCGCTCAAATAGGTGTCGTAATAGAAACTCGTCGAAATTAAGTAAGCAGATAATCCATTGGATTGGTCGATGAAGTTTCAATTAAAGCCTGCTAATTACACCATTAAACACTCCAGAGTTCACAACTCTGCCGTCACATCCCAGAAAAATAGTGTTGCTAAAGTCATCCATTAGTGCATTGGTTACATATTCCTAAATTCTGAAATTGGCCCAAAAGGAAATTGTATTCGTAGATTCGTTATTCCTGTTAACTTTGGAGCTGCAGACTATGTAGATCTCATTGACTGGCAAGCTTTTTATGTCACACCCTCTACAGTTCTCACACATATCAGTTCTCATGAACTTTTGAAGATGATTCAGGACGATGTGCCAATGGAGGCTGGGATTTTTTTCTTCACTGGACAATTTCCTTCACACACGAAAGCAGTTGAGCGAATTGCGAAACTCGTCACTGAAGCATCCAGAAAAAAAAAGTTGGACCCCAGAACAGGGGATGGATTTATCAGAGCTACACTAGAATCCAGAAAACAAATGTCACAATTTGAGTCCAAAAAAGATTACAAAAAATAGTGCTTTGGTAATTTTGAATGTTTTAAAGGTTGAATCAAGTTTCTATTCACATTATAATGATATAAGTAAAACATGCATTTGTTTAAAAATTTGCCTTAAATTTCTAAAATTCACTGCCATTGAGGCAGCAGAAGATATTAACCTATAATTCTAGAATTTTGTAAATGTGTTATTAATAAATAGTAACTGATAAGCACTTCCGCAAACTGAGCAACAAAATCTATGATTTTTTTATTATTATTAATTTTTGACCATTTTTAGTCCAATTTTCACAACTTTCTGCTCATTGAGGCGACAAAAGATATCAATTCAGATTTAAGATTTTGCACACTTTTTAATGATGGGAGTTCACAACTTTTCCCATACTACCGCAAAAAGATCCAAGATACTTCAACTTTTTTGGCCCGCCCTACTATTCGGTTCTTCCCCGAATATTCGGTCTGGCCGAAGGCTACACAGATAATGGTCAGAATAAATTAAGGATAAAATGTTTTCAGAAAAATGTCGTTTTAAATGTTTTTAACAAAGAATATTGCAGAATTACATGCCAGTACATTTATTAAAAAATATATATACATTTATCCAATTTTAAGTTTTATAGTACATAAGTGCATTTAATAATGCTGCATACCATTTATAGAAATCTGTTCCATATGGTTTCATATATATTACCAGCTTCAGAAAATAAATGGTCAGAATATAATGCCTGTAGGTGCTTACCAGATTAGTAAACATTGGAAATTTTTTTGCATTTTTTTCCACCAATTAAGTGGGCACTCACTCCATCCTACATACTGTTCAGAAACGAATTCAGAGAAACTTTCGTATGATTTTACACCGGAAAGGCGTGTCGGGCAATGCGTCATATGAATGCATTTCCAGAGTTCTTTGTTAGATCACGCTCAGTAAAACGTAAACATCACCCTTACATTCTTCATTTCCCCCCTATTTTGATGAAAATAACTCCGCTGGTGCATACGCAAAAGCACGGAGGATTTCCGAATCCATTGATATACAATATTACAAGTTCTTTATCAAAATAGAAATTTACTTCTAGTGATTTTAATTCATCCAATCAATTTTTTTCTGTGTTTATCATTGTCATGTTCTGCAATGTTGGCTCTTTCATTTCTTTAAAGAAATCCCGAAACAATGAGGGTTTATCATTACTTATTATTGGAATTAAAATATTACAAATATACTTAAAAGCATTAACATTTTTTTAAATATACAAATAATAAAAAAAAAATCAAAACTAAATAAAATGAATTTTTTTTCATTTAAAATTTGGGTACTTTTCCCGTCGAAATTTGGGTCGTCCCGTTTCAAGCGAAAAATTGCCAAATAATGCAGAATTCCGCCAAATTTCTTACAACCATTATTCCATTGACTTCGCTTCGCAACTTGGCTCGCGTTTGGTTCACAATTGGCGACATTTGCGCCCGGCTAATGGAAAAGTACCAAAATTTGAAAAATATTTCATTTGCAATCAAAAGTGAAGATAAATTAATAACCAAATGCTCACTTATTACTGATTAATTGCTCTCGTTTTACGCATAAGAATTAGTTATAGCCCCCCCCCCCCACTTCCAATATAAATAAAAATTGAGAAAATATTTTCCAATATTATAAACTCACTAGTCAGCGAGTTAAAGTGACTAGTTAAATCAACTAGTCAGAAACTGCATGACTGCATTTTTGAAATTTTAAACAGTGGATTCTTATTACAATACAACATTAAAATAGTCTGAAATCTTAATCGGAATCGATAAATAAAATCTCTCCTGTTTTTTATTATATCAATAACTTATGTTATCAGTAATCAAGATTTAATCAGAGCTATAAAAACCTCAAATTTACAGAAATGAATCATGTTCAGTAAAGGTTTTAAAAACTCTACATTATAAATTAGAAAGTTATAAAATTGCTAATACAATAAACTAAATGAAGCTAAAAAAAACTTTAGATCAAAGTATTAAGGAAAATAACACTAATAATTCAAACAGGACAATTTTACAATACAAGTATAATAATTACATATCATTGCTATTTATGAAATATGTTGGCATACTATTTCGAGATTTATGAGCTTAATGCTTTATATTCTAAAAATGTTAAAAATCAATTTAAAATAATTTTAACATGCATCTGTATTATAAAATATGCAATACTTAAATAAATTATTTAACACTTATATCAAATTTTACAATTTTTAGTACAAGCAAGCTCTTTTAACCTTCCAGCAGGTGCACCTGCACAAGTTTTACGACAAACAGGATTTTTCATACCTTTTTTCTCCTTTGGAGTCAAAACTGTCTGAAAGTCATTGCTATTTCTTCATGCGTTCCCTCTCTTCAGGATTAAACGAGTTTCAAGCCGATGTTAAACTGTGTTATGCTTTGGTCATAAAGTTTATGCAGTGCGGCTGCTCGTGCAACTTGATAATTTTTTTCATGTCTTAACGTTTCAGTTTGTTAATTATATATCCATTGCGGATTAGAGCAGTTTAATATTTCATTTTACATTATCAAAGATTTTTAATATGCAATAAATCTGACAATAATCCACCAAGCCGAAGAATTTTCTTGAAAAGCTTAACACTCAGTCTATGAAAAAACACATCATTACTCAAGCCCAAAAAATCTGATCTTTGCCATATGACATTACCATGTCTAAGTCTAAATTATACATCCCAACCTGAAAAAACAAGTGAACAGCAACTAGAATTGAGAAAAAAAGCTTGTGGTTTTTGTTTGAAAGAAAGAAAACAGTCATCAAAATCCATGAAACGCAGTAGGTGCAATACATAGAGTACTTGTAAGCATCACTCTCTAGCAAAAGTTCAATGTTTCATATGTAAGGACAAAGATTATAAACTAAGAAGAAAGTCTTTGTTGTACAAGCTTAGTTTGTATTTTAATTTTATTATATATTGCTTAATACCTTTTTTATAAAATATTATTAAATCTCATTACTTTCTCTGATTTCAGTATAATTTTAGATTTTGTAAATAATATTAAAATTAATTTTCACTCTTTATGAAAATATTTGCTTCTTTGATGCGTCTCTCATAGTATTACGAAATAATTTGCAGTTGCCATAGTGAAAATGAACATTATTGCGTCGTAAAAAGTACAACATGCGCCTCATCGTGTAAAATATTTTTGCATGCCGGCTGGAAGGTTAAAGCCTTATATAAAGATCCAAATAGAAATTTAAATTTACTGAAATCCACATGAGAAAGCCCAATACTTAAAACAAAAATGCAAGAGAAAATGCGAAAATTACTGTGTTAAGCTCGTATAATTTTTAGAATAATAAAATTTTATTTAAAAAAGCAATGGATTTTCAAAATACACATCAATGCTTCCATTCATTTTTTAACTTAAAATGATTTAATTTGCAATTATAAATATTAGAAAGCTAAAAATATTTTTAAAAAAATACCTGAAACAATTGTTAAAACATATCAAGTCACAATTTTGGTAATAAAGAATTTTAATTTGAAACAAAACTATCAGCAATGCATTACTATAATTTCATTTGAGAACTGCTTTATAAACTTATTGATCAATTATAGAATTTTGAAAGAAATTCACTAAAAAGGAGTTGTGCAAGTAACAATAATCAATCAACCTATAAAAATGCAGAAACTCTTTAAAGAGCAATCCAATTTCAACAAGACCATTTTGAAACCATTCAAGATAAAAATCGAGATTTTGAAAACTAATAAATGTGTTTGGATATTAACGTATAAGTGATTAATTAATAACTAAGATAAAAAAAAATGTCTTCTGCTTGTATTTTTGATGTTCTATCAAATATTTCATTGAATATGTTCCTTAAGACTGTTAACATCAAATATTGTCAACATAAAAATCAAAATTTGAAGACATTTCAGCTGCAGTTGGATTTAAAAAAAAAAATCTAGATATATTTAGAAAGTTCTATCCAAAAGTCTTTACTTAAAAAGGTCAATAAATGAATTTTGTCGTTCATTCTCTTATTTACTTGTTTTCAGTAGTCTAAAAAAGTAGAACCAAAAGAATGAACAATTACTCATCTAAATCCATCAAGACTTGAGAAAATATCGTAAAATAACAGTTTTATTGTATTTATTATTTAAAATTAATGAGTAAAACAGCATTATAAATAAAATATAAACTGCGCAATAAATTTCAAACTTACATTCGTTGTCCATCATCGTTTGAAATTGCAAGAAAACCTAAAGTACAGAAAAGAAACCATATTTAATTATCAGTCCTGGTCATGCAGTTTTTTATTCAATATAGCGTACAAACAAAGCAATATAATATTTATTATATCTTATTATGTATCATATACTGTAGGTGAAAACAAAACAATGCTACAATAACGAAACGGTTAAATTAACTTACACACAAAAAAATAACATCTACCTTCAATATTTGACAGTATCGTGTATTGAAGAGTTTAATAGATTTTTATCAAGGTTTTTTGCTTAATATAAATGATAATGTACTTCACAATGCAGTTTGATTTGATATCGGATATTTTGATAAAGGACGCGCGATAACTGACAATGAAAAATTCTAGCGATATGAAACATAACAAAAACAGATATCTTACTTTGAACGACCAAGTATTGCTAAAGAACACTATAACGTCGGACACTTCGCTCTTTTTCAAATTTCAAATAAGCTGTAAGAAACTATAAAAGACACAGGTATGAAGGAAAACTTTTTGTGAGTTTTCAGTTCGCAAGACGTTACCTTTATAAACATTCGCATAAAATCCGCCAAAACAACCTCTACCCACAACGCCAGCTGCGATTGGATGAACTTTCAAATACTAGCCTATCCACATCTGCTACTCTCTGACGTAGCAGTCAAGTTTCGGATTGAAAAAAAGAAAACCGTGATTCAAAACTTGCGGATGAAAGACTTCGTGAAAAAAAAAAGAGTAGTAGAAGAAGAAAAGAGAGAAAGGATACTTTCAAGACTAGAACATAAAAAATATCGCTTGAAGTTGTCTCAATTATTATTTTCTCACAGTTCGGACAACAGGTTCTTGGTCTTTTTATTCCCTAGGTGCGGGAAAACATCCGCTGAAATGCGAAAATAATACATGATTATTTACGACAAAACAGCAATAAATTCAAAAAGAATTTGGAAGCCCTTCTAGGAGGGCGCCATTTTTTTGTTTGTTTGTTTTTGTTTTCTTGACCAAATCTGATCGGCAATAGTTCTAGACCATCTTTTGATGGCAATCTTTCTTTCTTTTTTGATTACGGATTGAAAAGAACTTTGGAATGAATAGGGGAATGAAAATCCCCAAAACCCCTTTTTCAAATGAAATCAAAAGCAATAAATAGCTTATACATTTTGAATTAGCTGAACCATTTTCTGTTTGCTGATTTCTTTTAAAGTGATGAGTAGTCAAGAAATGATTTGCAAACAACTAATTTTACTTTTTTTTCTAATTTTTTTAAATTGTTTATTTTTATCATATACTATTTGTTTATGAAGTTAAAAGTCCAGTAAAATGTTTATAGATATTTTATTTTACTTTTTAATTACATGCTATTGGCATCATTTATGAATTCTTAAGTAAGTTGGAGGTTTTTTATTTCAGTTAAAAAGATAAATTTATCTCTAAAAAAGTGTTTATTAAGAATTCAAAAATGTATTATTCATTTTCAGTACAATTAAAATTCCGTTTCATTGCATTGAAATTACAATTTCAGTTCATACACATTATGTTTTAGATTTTAAAATTCTGAAAATGTTATTAGTTTTTTTTTTTTTTTTTTTTTGCAAGTACATTGATTGTGTTTGATTTTTATTTGTTAAACTGTTTTCTGCAAAAATTTTTAAAAATTCTTTCGTTTTCGTGTAAAAACTGACAGCTCTGTAATCAATAATTGGAAGGGAAGATGAATGTCATAAACATCAAAATTACTTCATTTATTTTAATGAAGATTTTCTTTGTACAGCCTTGAAACTGAATTCCTTTGTATAATCTTGAAAGTGAATAAATGATTCAGCCTTTTTCCTTCCCTTTTTTGCAGATTTTCTTCTTTTTTTTTTATGTTGTGTCACTTCTATGACAGATGAGCAGATTAGATTGATAGACAGATTAATAAATATAAAAAGTTTTAAGAATGTATTGAGTATTATAGAGCAGTTAGAAAACAAATTTAGATTTTAAAATAACTATACCTTTTTGAGACAAGTTCCTAGGAAACACTTTAGAAATATGGAGCTTCAATACCGGCAGAGGACAATGCTTATTAAGAATATATTACTTACACAATAGAATATTATTGTCAATAAAAAAAAAAATTCTTCTAGAATCGTTTATATCCATTTAATTGGACACTTATGAAAACTGCATGAACACTGTACCAGAATCCATGTAAGGTTATTTAAAAACTTTGTTAAACATAATATCAGCAAAAATCTTTTTCACAAGGCCTGCTGTAAACAGTTATGAAAACGAATCTTCCAACTGTTATGACGTTGAAAGTTCTAGTTGAAGAAACTAAAAGAACACAGCTTCTTATTCTTTTCTGAAACAAGAACTGATATTATGTGTATTCCTTTTTGTGTTTCGAGATTATTGTTCTTTAAAGAATCAGTTCTATTCAGTTTTACACTAGGAACAAATTTTAATTAACTCTTAGCTCTGAAAAAAAAGTAAATTACACAAAACTAATAATGAAGAACGAAGCTGAAAGAGAAAGGGGACAATATTTTTTCAACTGGCAATAAGACCAGCGACAATTGTCTACAACTTCATTGATAAAAATTATATAAAGAGAGAGACCAAGAATGAAAACAAGAGTTATCGCAATCGAACAAAAGTTCCATACTTCCGATGCCGTTTTTATTTTAGGCGATAGAGTCTTAATCTCAACTGTGGTTCCGAATCCCGTCACACGCAAAGATGTTGGCATCCGCTTTGAATCGGATTGCATTTTCTGAAAAGAATAGACAGGATAAAAAAAAAAAAAAAAGAGGATCATGTTATGAAAGTTCATTCGTCTGAATTCCTTTGAAAAATTTTATATATCATACTCTATTCTGATATAACCAAGACCAGTGGCGTAACCCTGGTCGTATTGGATATAGGTCAGTGGCGTAACAAGGGTAAGTGGCGCCCAAGTCATGATTTTTTCGCCTTCCCCCACAATCATTAGAGATATAGTTTTTACTTTCTCTTATACGAAGTATACAAAGAGAAAGTATTGTGATCGTCAAAAAATTCGAACTCGAGATTTTGACGAATCTCCACGTTTTAGACCTTCCTGAGTCGGAAAAACACAATTTTGGAATTATGTCTGTCTGTGTGTCTGTGAACACGATAACTCGAAAACTATTAGAGCTGCGGGGATGACATTTGGTATGTGGTCTTTAAACATAATTTGTAGGTTTCTATCAAATTTTGGACAAAATCCGTCAACGGGAAGTCTGTCTGTCTGTATGTTCGGGGTCATGCGAACGCTATAACTCAAAAACTTGAAAAGCCAGATGGATAAAATTTTATACACAGTTTTATCGTCATGAATGTAGGTCCGTATAAAATTTTGGGCCAAATCCGTCAAAGGGTTGACTGTCTGTCGGTCTGTATAATCGCATACTTGTTCAGTTTTGAAACTAACTCCCTGCGCATGCCTACTAGTGGCAATGCCTGTGCAGGGAAGGGACGCTCCGAAACTTGGCAGTTTGCCAAAAACAAATTCTGGAGTGATTTTGTAAGGAAGCAAACAATTAGGGAGTCTCGCCAGGTCCTGTTGCGCAAAAGAATGAGCAGAGGATTTGAATTTGTTTTGATCCTTCAAACCACGCGTGGTTCCAACTTTGGTTTACTTGCGACGGAAGTTTATTTGATGTCTTTTATTATTCTAGTTTTCTCTACATGTGTTAGGAGTATACGAGAAAGTTTAGGGGAGACCACTCCCGCTGGTTTCTCTACATATGTTAGGGAGTATACGAGAAAGTTTAGGGGAGACAACTTCAGCTGGTTGTAAACGGCACCTGCTGTATGGTATTTTTATGCCCGCTTAAACTATTTGACTTTAAAAAATCTAATAATCGAATTAACGTTTTGTCTCCATGGCCAGTGACGTACAGAGAGAAAGTGGCACCGACAAATAATGCGGTTTTTTTTTAACCCAATCGTCATCCGTGGCTTATGAAGCGTAAATGACGCAGAGGTATAGTATTATTTTTACATCCCCTCATCATATTTCGCTTTAAAAATAGTATAAACGTTCTAATGTTTTGACACCATGGCGCCCCCTAAAATTGGCACCCGGGGCATCTATACCCCAAGTTTTAAGGAGTGCTATGGGGACAAAACATTAGTTCATTAAATTATGTCACTTTTTAAAGTGAAATATCATGAAGGGTCGAAAAAAATAATGTCATGTCCTGGGCGCCATTTACCCTTGCTAAACCACTGGTGACGATTGGGGCGAAAATGTTCTATTATGCCCAGGCTGCCACTTACCCTCGTTATGCCATTGACCACGATATAATTCCAAGCAAAATTAAACTCTGGCTTAAAATTGCTCTTTTTTAAAAGTAGTCATTTTTTAATCACAAATTTAGATATTGTTGAGACTTACATCAATAACCAGCGGGAGTGGTCTCCCCTAAACTTTCTCGTATACTTTCTAAGTGGAGATTCGTCAAAATCTCGAGTTCGAATTTTTTTTGACGATTACAATACTTTCTCTTTGTATACTTCGTATACGAGAAAGTGAAACAAACCTGAAATGAAATATCTGTTGCCACGTTTCAAAAAAATATTACTTTGAAGCAGGTGCGATAAAATAAGCAATGAAATGAATTCTAAAGCGAAAATTCTGCTTTGGAATTGAATAACCAAGAAAACAATTTATACTACCACAATCGTAACAATTGCAAAAGCTCGTAAATAAGAGATTTGCTGAAATAATGAGATCGGTTTAAATTTTATTTACAACAATAAAAAATTTGTTACAATTCATGTTTGAGAACATTATTTATTGTTGTAAATAAAATTTACAACAATAACAGATTGCTACCAGTACTTTGCGCATGAGAATCGGATTAAAAGAAATTGAATATGCAATTTGAACGCCCCTTTTTGATGGATTTGGCCTAAAATTTAATACGGGCCTACATTCATGACGATAAAACTGTGTACCAAATTTTATCCATCTAGCTATTCAAGTTTTTGAGTTATAGTGTTCACCTGACCGCGGACATACAGACAGACAGACTTCCCTTTGACGGATTTTGACCAAAATTTGATAGAAACCTACAAATTATGTTTAAAGACCACATACCAAATTTCATCAACGTAGCTCTAACAGTTTTCGAGTTATCGTGTTCACAGACAGACACACAGACATAATTCCAAAATTGTGTTTTTCGGACTCAGGGAGGTCTAA
>BGPR01001785.1:184153-208811 GCA_013235015.1 Araneus ventricosus | reverse complement strand
TTACTCGAAAACATTCTTGTTCAGTTATTCTTGTTTCTTTATCTATTTACTTAAAATTACAACCCAACATACCTCGTAATCAAGTTATAAATGCCCCGTAATTAAATTGTTTTGTACGACGATATCGATGCTGAGAGTAAAATTATTAGGCATCGTATATTCAGGTCACTGAATGTGGCAATGATGCATAGAGTCATAGGTGATAGACTTGCTTACATCGGTTCATCCAGGAAGTAAGTTTGCAGGAGACCATAAACAGACACAAAACATGATTACCTGGAAACTTTTATTCAAACAGATACAGCACTCTTTCAGATACCTCTCAGCATAAGAACTACAGGAATTGAAGCCCGTGTCATACCGTGGAATCAATTTCTGTACACCGGTGTCGGAGACATCAGCCTCCGGAGAACGGAGCCGGCCTGTGGACACCATCTGTCTGCACGTCTCTTCGCCAGGATCTTTTTTAGGTGCTGGAATAGGTAGTAGTCCTTGGGAGCAAGATCTGGACAAGAGAGGGGATGGTCACACAACTCCCAACGGAATCACTGCAGCAGTTATTGCGTGCGCACCTCAGCAGGAGGGCGAACATGGTCGTGAAGCAGTCTCCCAGGGACTACCATCTGTTCCAGTCAGTGGCGAATCCGGGGGGGGGACTATCGGACTGCATGCCCCCCAGAGCTAAGCCAGAAATCTTGATTTTATTTAAAATCACTAGAATTGTTTGTTCTTAATTTCCCTTTAAAAAAAATAACAAAAACGTGACACGTGACAACATTGCTTTCTGGCTTGACAGGTTCGAAAATTTTCCTACTTTTCTAGTTATTCCACTTGTAGCGTTGACGCGGTCGAAGACATTTTTTGGCTAGTTATTTCATTGTGTTTTTTATTAAGTTATCGAAAGTATTGTAGTGTTTTTTTATTATTATTTTTAATGTCAGGTGATCAATGGCGAATCCAGGATTCGGATCTGGATGGGGCTGAGGTCATAAAAATTTTGTATCGTAGTGACGAATGTCAAAGCTCATGCCTTATGTAAACCAAAACACTTTAACTTTACAGATTCTCCTCTCCTGACAGTAAGAATCATAAAGAACACTACAATACTTTCGATAATTTAAGAAAAAATACAATGAAATAACTAGCCATAAAATATTTTCGACCGCGTTATTGCTACAAGTACAAGTAGAACGACTAGAAAAGTAGGAAAATTTTCGAGACTGTCAAGTCAGTAAGCAATTTGTCACGTTTTTATTATTTTTTAAAAATGAAAATTAAGAAAAAACAGTTGTAGTGATTTTAAATAAAATCAAGAATTTTGGTTTAGCTCTGGGGAGACTGCAGCCCGATAGCTCTCCCCCTGGCTTCGCCACTGCAGGTGAGTAAAGTCTGTAAAGTTAAAGTGTTTTGGTTTACATAATCCATGAGGTTTGAGATTCGTCACGACGATACAAAATTTTTATGACCTCAGCCCCCACACCACCCCCTCCGACCCAAATCCTGGATTCGCCACTGGCTCCAGCACTTGAAAATATTCCTGGCGAAGCAGTATTTCCCCAGTGCAGACCGATGACTGTCACAGGCTAATTCCACTCTCCGACGGCGGATCTCTTCGACATCGGTTTGGAGAAATTGGTCCCACCAGTGGCGAATCCAGGGGGGTATCGTGCTACAGTCCCCCCCCCAGAGCCAAGCCAGAATTCTTGATATTATTTAAAATCATTAAAACTGTTTTTTCTTAATTTCCCTCTTTAAAAAAATAATAAAAACATTTCAACATTTAATTCTGGCTTAGACAGGCTCGAAAGTTTTCCTATTTTTGTAGTCACTCCACTTGCATTTGTAGCTTTGACGCGGTCGAAGACATTTTTTGGCTAGTTATTTCATTGTAATTTTTACTAAATTATAGAAAGTATTGTATTGTTCTTTATGATTCTTATTGTCAGGTGAGTAAAGTCTGTAAAGTTAATGAGTTTTGGTTTACTGCCTTGAGGTTTGACATTCGCCACGACGATGCAAAATTTTTATGACCTCAGCCCCCCAGACCTGAATCCTAGATTCGCCACTGGGTCCCACGGTATGACACGGGCTTCAATTCTGATTCTTCTTACGCTGAGAAGTAGCGGTATCTGTTTCAATAAAAGTTTTCAGGTAATCACGTTTTGTCTTCTTTACGTCCTCCGGAAAACTTACTTTCCGGATGAACCGATATTTAATAGGGAACATCTGTGAAAGGGATTCGACAACAGAAAGGATATGGGTAGATTGGTATATAGAGACTGATATACAGGTTGCTTTAAGGATATCTGGCAAAAATGAAAAGGTAGTTAAAGCATCCAGAAACAAGTCATTTCTGCAGTGGAACATGGGATCGGGAATGTAAAAACGTTTCGCTACAAGGGGCTCTTTATCAGTGAATTAACTGAAAGAAAAGAATACACCAGATGTGTACAACACTCATTGAATGGAATACAAATATACAATGACACAACAACCAGTTTCATGAATAACAACAATACAAACCGTATAGACATGGCAGATATGATAATGGGAAGTAATAGGATGTAGTATCAACAACAAACATTTGGAATACCTAATACAAGTGTTTTAAAGACTTGCAGTTTGAGGCGATATATACTTCGTATGTTGTTATTCATGAAACCGGGTTGTTGTGGCAACGTAAATTCGTATTCCATTCAGTCTGTGTTGTATATTCGATATGATGTATCCTTCTGTTTCAATTAATTCGCCGACAAAGAGCCTCCTGTAGAGAACCCCCTTTGCATTTCTGATCGCATGTTCTGCTGCGAAAATGACTTATTTCTGTATAACTGATCAATCCTTTAGTGCAAGTGAAATAATTTAACAAGAGATATTATAAAGATATATTTAAAAAATAAGAGATATATTAAAAATTAAACTTTGCATTAAACAGAATGGCGCAAAAATGCAGCAACTTCCAATAAAATACAAAAGAAAGATATTTTAATTATACAATGAAGAAATTACAGAAGAAGTAAACAATATCAATAACAATATACTTTTTTGCGCAACGCAGCAGCATCCAGTTATTGCATTAACAATATTGCCTATAATCAACTAACCAATTAAGATAAAATCAAACAATAAAAATCATGCTTCGATAAAAATTATAACACATTAAGATAAAACAAATAAAATGGAAAAAAATGAAAGGGAACTTGAAAGGCGAACTTGTCCAAAGTGCCACTCGCCATCGGAGTTTTAAACTGGATAAATTTTCGGTCAAGGGAATGACTTAATAGTCAAATAATATTCTCTCTGTGGCCTCTAGTTATTTTTCTAGTTACATTTTTGCCGGATATTTTTGAAACACCCTGTATATTGCCAAGATCTGATGATGAGGACGTCACTTGCCCCAGTATCTAAACTCCCACATCACACCAAAGTAGGACATTTGAACTACGATATATTTAAGGTTAACTGTCTCCATGTATATGGCAGACATTTAGTGGAATCGGGTCTCGAACACAAAATCCTTTAGCCTCGAAGCAGAGACAACCACAACGGCCCCTTACCAGCTTCAGAATATGATTTTTCGATATTTATGAATTTTACCGTTTTGATTAAGTGAAAGCTTCGAAGTTTCAGTTTATCTTTTCTACTATAGTTAATTGATGTATACTCACATGGAGGTACATACAATGGAAAAATCTTTGAATTCTAATTCGAAGCTTGATTCATTCAACAATTCTCCAGATAATCGACAATCGCGTTTGATAATCGAGCATCCTTTTATATCATCATCGCTGAATCTTTAATAAATTTTAAAAGAGGGAGAAAATCCATTTGGAAGAACAGGATCACTCTTCAATATGAATTCACTCTTTGTAGCACCTTTCCTAACACCTGTTTTCACAAGAACGATACAGTTCATGATTATTTCGAATGCATAAGTAGAATGACTCTCTTGTATGCAGAAGTATGCTAGGCATAAAATGTACTAACGTTAAGCAAAAGTTTGCAACAAAATAAGAAACTGTTAGCCCACATACATTAATGATTAGTTCAGAGTTTTGTCTGTTGTTGAATGACGATCGAGAAACTCTATGCTATTGGTGGTTTCTGGTTCGTTTACAGTGAAAATTCCAAAATTTAAATGGATGACACAAACACTAACTTTATGGATTCTCAAAATTAGAGAAACAGTAAATTTCAAAAATAAAATTCGCATACAATAAAAATATAAGGAAATAGCAATAAAAAACATCGCCGTCTGTCAGAAAAACTCACTCTCTGCACTTCGTTCTGCATCAAAGATATTTAACTGTATCGGCTAGGTAAGACCTTTTGGCTGCTGCTCAAGTAGACAATATTAGGCAGATTACCTTGCAGTTCTGAAATAACACCGGGTTATTTTCGGACGGACCTCGTAAGTTTGAGTCAAGGTTTAGATGACGAGTACGACATCTGAGCCGGCACCTCAATCTCTAAGCTTCTAGGCTACACTGATGGTGGGTTCGGCTTGCCACTGGTCCACGTTCGCGGTGGATCTTTGGCGGAACCAGGACTGAACCCGCGAGCCTGACACCAACCTACCATCGACAACCGAGATGTGGACTGGGGGGAGGGTGCTACGCGTTTTCTTTCATCTGACCATCAGCGAAAGTCGTGCCAGAATCCTTATGCCACGGCTTGCTTTGCACTCTCCAGGGGACATTCACCATATTCTCCTCCACATTTTTGGAACACGGGAGGCAAACCTTTCGTCAAACATGTAAATCGGATAAATAGTACATATAGACAGCGATGTTGGGATCAAACGAATTGATATCCATTGGGAAGGCGAAATCGTGAAATATGATTCTTCGAGGCGCGATATGCAATCACGCATTGTCTGGATGGGAGGAATGGAGAAATCAGGCGGGGAGGGGAGGGTGTACGCGTTTTTTTTTCTTCATCTGAGCCATCACAGCGAACAGCTGCGTTTCCCAAGAACTCTGTCCCCGGGGCTACCTAGCTCTCCTATCAAGCGGAGCTGTCACCGCTGTTCCACTCACTGATTTTGGAACAGAAGTAAAACCTTTCTCAATGTGGAAACTTACGTGAAAATTGGCGCAGATAGACAGCGCTGTTGGAATTCAAACGAATTTGATATCCATTGGAATGGAAGGCCATAAAATTGAGATATGATTCTTCGAGGCTGGCGATAAATCACCCATGTGTGTGGGGGGAGAGTTGGGGAGGGGGAAGTGCGTGGGAGACTGGAGAAATCAGGGCGGGGAGGGGAGTGTAGATGGGAGTCAGTCTGGCGGGAGGAGGAGGAGGAGGGGGATCGAAGCTTTGGTAGTGCGCTTTGGAACATCCGTGAATGACTTGCCTAAATCTATCGACTGGAATGAGTGGAATACAAACCAGTTGCTGGTACAAATGTATTACAACAGCGTGGTCGTCAATGCTCAGCTTCAGATATGCCTCTGTGAAGCAGCTCAGCTCGTTCCGTTCCCTTTCATAGAGTCCATATCTGATTGAAGAAAAACCTATGTCTACCAGAAACAAAATCCACTCATATACTTGAAACACACATGACACGCAACTACACGAAACATCCCTTGGGTGTCTTATTATTTCTTGATGGCAGACCCCTCCCCAACATTTTTTTCAAACTTTCCCATTTATAGAAGGACCCAGCACTACACCATTTTAATTCGTATTCTCTTTAAAAACCTTGATATTTTCTATTTTTGTGATTTGATTTGAAATAAGATAGCAACTGAAAGGTAATATTTTATTTTATGTTTCGGTTCTGATAAAAAAAAATCAAGGAATACAGTAGTCATGTTTTCTAAGACACGCAATGGATAATTAGGTATTTCCTCGAACAAGAAAATCTTTTTCACCCCTAGAGAATTGGCTTTTAAATAAAATAAGAAATCACTTGCATTCCAAACCATTTCTGAAAAATCCGTTCAAAATGGCAGAGATTTAATTTCAACAATAGTGATGTTATATATTAATAAAAGTAAAGACAGTAAATATCATTAAAGAAATTGTTTTACTCAAATTAAATCATCTTTAAATTTTAGCTATAACATACAATTTGAACATCACAGGCATTAGCATCATTTCTTTATTTAACTTCTTATACTATATCAGATATAATTTGCCATTTGTGCTTAGACACCTCTTCATGTTTACGAAACAATTCGCCACATGCGTGATACATTTTAAAATGACTGTTGATCAAGAAAGAAGTTTAAAAATAGTTTGAAATGCTGCGTTTACTGCAGTCAAAGTTTACTGTTTAATGACGAACGTTTCAAAGCGTTATCAGATATGAACATGAAATCGTTGGATAACCCCTAACGGCTTTGGTGATATAAACTATTTTGAAGATAGTTTATCGGCTATAGTTTATCTTTTTGAATAATTATGTCAACAGTAAAGAGTAGATATTTCATAGGAATTTAAGCTATCCTGAAACCTGATACATTGTAGAATAAATCTTAATAAAGACGTATTTTAAAGGAAAAAAGATAAGGAAATCATTAATATTCGAATGAGTGAAAGCTGAAAACATTTCGTATTCAATACACTTTCGGAAATTTCTAGATGCAAGCAAACGTTTTCTTACATAGTCCTCGTAGTTTTCAATGAGGAAATTCATATAACAGTCCTAACTGATTCGTTATTTATTTACTCATATTAAGATCCAGTTTTGAAGTGACACGAGGGCTATTTTGGGACGGACCTCTTAATTTCGAACCACAATCAGATGACGAGGACGGCACCTGAGCTGACACCCGCACTCCAAACTTCCGCACCACACCTAAACCATATGGGTGAGTCGGTAAATGTGGGTTGTGGGCATCACACCAGTGGGAGAACGTTTGGCCCTCAAAGTGTGATTAAATTCGAATTAAAATAAAAATGAATAAATTTAATAAAAATGAATAAATTTGGTCCAAATGTAATGACTTTCTTGTTTCCATTTTTTGACATGATATTTTCTGCTAACTTTAAAACTCCTACAATTATTACTGCTTGTGTATATGCTATGCATTACGATGCCAAACTACATATGTTCATTACATGTGCATAAAAGAATTTTTTCACTTTTTTCAAAACGTCTGCTTGGCGGACATTTTTATAAATTACTAGGCTGAAGCCGTCACAGTCATTTTGTTTCTAGTCGATGCAGTTTTGTACGCGCCAGTGGCGAATCCAGGGGTGGCTGCCCCCCCCCCAAAGAGCTATACTAGAATTCTTTATTTAAAGTCACTACAGCTGTTTTTTCTTAATCTCCCTTTAAAAAAGTGAAAACATTTCTTCCTGGCTTTTGACAGGCGTTCTTTATGATTCTTATTGTCAGGTGAGAGAAGTCTGTAAAGTTAAAATGTTTTCGTTTACATAAGCCATAATATTTGACACAACGATACGAAACTTTTTATACCTCAGCCCCCCCTCCCCCCCAGAACCAAATCGTGGATTCGCCACTGGTACACGTCATTAACTCTCATACTCAAAACAACATCTTGTTGGTGTAACATAAAAAAAAACTTCGTTCTACACTGTTGAATAACTTGAGAGAATATGCTGAATATAATCTCTTAAGAATAAAATCCTAATCTTTTACTACGAAACTACTCCTACTCCTTTTCTTTTTTGTATGAGAATAAATGGAAAGTGATATCATAAATGCAAGCTTTTAAAATGAAATTTTCGACCCACAACGTTCTGTGCTAAGGCGGAGCAATGCCCTCTAGTGGCGATCGGTGCGCGGGAACACCGGACTTTGTTGCCCTCGCCTTTTGGTGAAAAATTATTTTTTATATTTCCAATTTTCAACTGTCAATTTTTAGTTCTCTATCCCAGTTTGCTCAGACAGCATATGAAATTTACCATTCTCTTTTATACATATATCTGTGCTATATTTTAAAAATGTGTTGTCAACCCCCTATACTCCCTGGTACTTTTAGTTGTCTAGATTTTTTGCCTACCTTTCCCCCTAATAACTCCGAATCACCACTACTGATGTCCTATGATAGACAAATAAAACTTGTAAGCATTTACAATCTCTTATGACTTCAGTTCATAATTTTCAGTCCCAACATCAGCTTATCGATAAAAATATCTCCAGGACAGAAAATCTTTAAATGACATAACATTTTAAAACAAAGATAAATCGTGTTATCTTACTATATTTCATTAGACCACTTCAGATTTTTTCAAGTTTTTCATTGTATTGCTTTCAGACACAAACATATATCGTGTGTCATACAATTCAATTTCACTGCCACTTGCCCCATATCAATAAAAGCCTGACTTTATATGAAGAATAAGCTTTATCTCTGATTTTCACACACTTCTATAAATGAAATTTCAAGCTGTGTTTCAAATAAAGCTTACCTATTTTGAGGCATTTTGCGCTCTATAGAATAGATCCAAAATTGATTTTTGATTAAGGGGAAACTTTTCACCCAAGAAAGTCTCTAGTCACTTCGACCTGTTACTAGAAATTGAATTTTCGAGCTTGTGAGCAACTTAAATAAGAAGCTGTTTTTGTGTTCTTTATCTGGGAGGAACTTACGTGACTGGAAACGTAATAAACCAACTGAATTAGACTCAAAAGAAAGTTCTTTGAAGTGAAGTGAGTCGTCGAGTTCTTTCTCCAATAAATGCCTAAGACCTTCCTGGAGATTGTTGAAAGGTTTATAATTTTATCAAGAAGTTATTCATTTAAGTTTTTTGTTATTCCTGATTGAGACGCTTTGAGAAACGTGATATCTATACTTATAAGAGGCAATGTTTGTGTATGTGCGTGCGATGCCCAGACGAATCTATCGCACTTACAGCCTTGAAATTTGGTACACAGATAGTACAATGATGACTCAATACACCTCAAAGCCAGAATTTTAAAATTTAATCTAAAAAATTTTTTATTTAATGTTTTGTGTTGTTTGGGATGATTTTTCGCACTAATTTCTCAATAGCATGTTTTCGGATAATTTTATGAAAAGAATAGATACACCATCAAAAAGAGCGCAGGATTCCGTTCTAATGAAGTTATTTTTGAATTCTTAACGTTATTTACTGAATTTTGTGAATTTTTTAAATAATAGTGGGTTAAGCCTAAAAAATTTTGTTTGGAATTTCAATTTCATTCATCTACCGTTCTAATTTTGTTATCAATTTGAAATTTGTTGAAGTAATAAAAATAACGTTTCTCCGTGATTTAAAACAAGAATGATTAAAACAGTTGGTTGGATTTTAATTATTTTTTTTCTGAAGTGTTAAAAAATTTTCCCTCAAAATTCTCTTTACGGTTCTTCGTAATCAAGGTCGCATGACGTATTTTCCCAACTTGAAATATGATTTCAAGGTGCCATTTACCTAATGTAGTTACAAAGTTTAAAATTTAAGTGGAAGATTCCATCTCTCTTTTTTTTTTCTTTGATTCATTTTGGATATATTTAAATACTATAGAAATTATATTTGTCTGTATCTTTCGAGGCGTATTGTTCCATTTGAAATCGTTTAAGATTTCATTCGGTTTTCATTCTTTAAGATTATACCTGGTTTATAGGAATCAATCTTCCAAATCCTAAAAATTTTTTTCGAAAATATCGGCTTATTTTTTACTCTGTACTGTCAAATGTCATTATCGCGAAGAAAAATAAGCGGGAAAAATCAATAATTTGCATCTTTTGTTTTGATTTTGTTTTCAAAACTTTTTGTGTTATTGTGGGAGATTTTTTTTTTTTCATTTTGTTGAAGTTCTGATTCCACGGGCAACATGCATTTCGTCGAAACCACTTGCCGTCATAATCCCTTTGCTTCGCGTCTGATATCTTTAGCTACAGAAGACTGGAAAAAATTAAATATGTCTTCAAGGAGCTATTTACATAATATGGCTTCAAATTTTAAACCTGAAGATTTTATCTCAGTTTCTCTCTCTCTCTCTCTTTTCCTTTCTTCTCTGATTCATTTAGGATATATTTAAATACCACTGAAATTATGTTTGTCGCATTCGTTCCATTTGAAATCTTTTAAAATTTCATTCGGTAAGCCTTCCCAACATGCATTGTTGCAATTTCATTGGCTGACGTTGCAGAGCTAAGGATACGTCATAAATTTCAACTGAATGCCTTCGATTATTATTTTCGGTAGTGTCTTAAAGTGTTTATTTCTTTCGCATATTGTGCTTTCTGTATACTAATCATTTTCATGTTGCAATTTTTTAATATTGTTTCAGATAAACGTACTCTGTACTGTTTTTCTACAGTTGAAATGTCATTAAGTGAAGAAAAATAAGGGTGAAAATAAATAATGTGTATCTTTTGTTTTAATTTTGTTTTAAAAACTTTTTCGTGTCATTGTGGGCGTTTTTTTTCATTTTGTTGAATTCCTGATTCCACGGGCAACGCCGTGCGCGTACTGCTCATAATATCTATAATATAAAGCAGAAAATGCATGTATCTGTCTGTCTGTCCGTCTGTCTGTCGGTCACAATACTCCTCCTAAACGGTGAACCGTAGCGACATGAAATTTGCACACGACATTCTAGAGAACATTTCTAGGTCAATGGTGCTATTTTCAACTTTCAGAGTTAATTAGTTTTTAAGATATTTAATTAAATAACGAAAATTAGCCACTGTTAAGCCTAATGCTTAAACGTTTTTTGCCAATAACTTCTGAGATATTTATTAGACAACAATTATTTTTATGCCATTTTAAAGAGCAGAAAATTATCTTTTTAAGGATATTAATTCCAGTGCGATAAAGTGTTTTCTCTGATTGTTATTAAGGTTTAAAAATATATTTTTAACGGAATTTCTAACAATAGTTTTTATTCTCATAGAAATAAATTCAAGCCAAATTACTGTTTCGAGCGCGGGCTTTTGCCATTGTTAAAGTTAATATAAGAAAATATTGTTTTTTTTGCGCATAAAAAACAAAGTTGACTTCTCACTTTCGGTTGTGGCATTTACACCTTTTAAAGCGGTTACACAGTGATCCAATGAAGTTAGTGAATTATTCTCTCGATGTTTTGTTTAATTTTCACAAATTTTTAAATGATCCTAATGAGTGTGTGCTAAGCCTTCAATGTTACTTAGTCCGGTTACTATCGTAGGAAGAGGACAAAGGGAGGGGAAAAAAAGATGTATTAACGGTCTATCTGTTGCAAGAACTCCTTCTAAACGGTGAATAGTCTTGACAAGAAATTTGCAGGAACGGACGTAGGATATGTGATTTTATCATAAATTCAATATTTTTGTCTACATACAACAATTAAATAATTAACAAAGAAAGGCCAATTGACTCAGCGATACGCGATGAAGATTACTACTTTATTTTTCAATCAACTGTCACGTGATCCTTAAGGAATTCTTAAACATTTGGAATAACTTATTTTTAAAATCAACTGTCATGCGATACTTAAAAAAACATGAGTATGTGGTATAACTTATTTATATAGTCAAACATCACGTGAACATTAAGAAAATCGCGATTATGTGATCTTGCTGAGAAAATAAATAAATAATTAATTTGTGGAAAAATAAATGAAATTACTCAACTCGACGCTTGATTTTCATTTTTTGAAGTCTGCAGTCTTTTTAATTTTAGTTATTTATAGTTGTATCTTTTCCTTATCAGATTTTAATCAAGAAATTGTCGATAAATTGACGCCGGAACAGAAATGCTTTGATAGATATGATATAGTTGCAAGAGTTTTTAGATTCAAATTTAGAAACTAATGTTAATTATAACTAAAGCAAAATATACGAAGATATATTTTGTTTTATGTATTCTGTTGAATGGTAGAAGCGGATGACATATAGCATGGTGGATGATATATTCCACAGATTGTAAGCACCTAATGATACCATTATATGTAATTTACAATAACGGAGAACATATGAGGAATAGAGAATGGTTGTTGAATTGGTAATTTTGGTACTGACTAATGAAAGTTTAGGTCAGATAAATGAAAAAAATATGTCGTATATGAAGGGAGGTATTACAGAATATCTATATGTGGATACGCTAATGGGCAATTACAAGTAACATCATATCCTGTAGAGTTCTTCAACTCCTTAGAATTTTCAGGGGTACCTTCCGACAAGCTGAGATTAAAAGTCGGTGTGCCGGTACTATTGATATGTAACTTCGATGTACCGAGACTGCGCATTGGCACACAGTTACAAATTACACACCTATGTCCAAACGTCGTGCGAGTTACTGTTATTACTGGCATAGTTAGAGGAGAGAGTGTTTTAATTCCACGCATTCCGATAATACCGAAGTATTTACCATCCAAGTTCAAAAGGTAACAATTACCTTTAAAATTAGCATTTGCCAGGCTCAGGGGCACACACTCAAAGGGGCAGGCGAACATTTGGAAAAACCGTATTTTTCCCATGGGCAACTGTATATGGCGTGTTCACGTGTGTCCAGCCCGCAAAACCTCTACATCCGTGCAAAAAACGAAAAACAAAAAACGTAGCATACAAAAGTGTGTTAGCATAGATAAACAGATTGCCTAACTATAACAGCTGACACTCTGTTTAGTCGTCCAATTATGTATTATCATCCGTCAAAACGTTTAATTTCCCTTTTCAACATGTAACGAAACATTTACATTCGTGAATTAGAAAAAATTCAGAATTCAAATTCTTCGCGCACGAAGTCGCGGGTAACAGCTAGTCTATAATATAAAGCAGAAAATACATGTATCTGTCTGTCGGTCACAAGAACTAACGGTCCTAAACGATGAACGGTAGAGACATGAAATTTGCACACGACATTCTAGAGCACATTTCTAGGACAACGGTGCTATTTTCAACTTTCAGAGTTAATTAGTTTTTAAGATATTTAATTAAATAACGAAAATTAGCCACTGTTAAGCCTAATGCTTAAAAGTTTTTTGCCAATATCTTCTGAAATATTTATTAGACAACAATTATTTTTATGCCATTTTAAAGAGCAGAAAATTATCTTTTTAAGGATATTAATTCCAGTGCGTTAAAGTGTTTTCTCTGATTGTTATTAAGGTATAAAAAAATATTTTTAACGGAATTTCTAACAATACTTTTTATTCTTATAGAAATAAATTCAAGCCAAATTACTGTTTCGAGTGCGGGATTTTGCCAGAATTAAAGTTAATATAAGAAAATATTGTTTTTTTTGCGCATAAAAAACAAAGTAGACTTCTCACTTCCGGTTGTAGCATTTACACCTTTTAAAGCGGTTACACAGTGATCCAATGAAGTTAGTGAATTATTCTCTCGATGTTTTGTTTAATTTTCACAAATTTTTAAATGATCCTAATGAGTGTGTGCTAAGCCTTCAAGGCTACTTAGTCCGGTTCTTATCGTAGGAAAAAGGGAGGGAGAAAAAAGATATTCGAACAGTCTATCTGTCCCGAGAACCTCTCCTAAACGGTGAATAGTCTTGAGATAAAATTTGCACATGCCATTCTGGGGTCCGTTCTTAGATTAATTCTCTACTTTTTCAAACTTTAAAAAAAATTACTTCCTAAGATATTTAATTAAATAACGAAAATTAAGCCAATTTTCGGCGTTTTATCTCAGCTTTTCGCCAATAATTTCAGAAAAATATATTACACGTAGATTATTTACATACCATCTTAAGGAGCAGAAAATCCTCTTTTTAATGATTTCAAATTAAATGATATGCGTTCTTTTTCTTAATTTAAGAAACATTTCAAATTTATTTCATACACAATTTGTATCAAGGCTTTCTGTTATTGTAATTAAATTCAAACCATTGCTCGTTTTATCAAATCCTTCATTCTGGTATTTTTGCCGTTGTGAAAGTTATGATAAAAATATTGTTTTCTTTGAATGTTAACAGAAAGGCAGAAATTTTATTTAGCTTTTATTTCATAGCATATACCTCTTTCAATATGTTTGCGCCACAACACAATGATGTTAATTACTCTCTTTCCGCGATGCTTCATTTAATTTTACAAATTTTTAATGATCATAATGAGTGTGTAAAATCCTTCAAGATTGTTGAGCCCACTTCCTACTGGAGGGAAAGGGCCTAAGAAGAAAAAGAAAGAACACTACGCGGTTTTTTCCGGTCAGTGACAAAAACACTAAAGAGAAGAGAATTGTAGTCCGTTAATGGCAAAAAATACAAGATATGAAAGAGTTTCTTCTGTTGCCGTAGCAATGATGGGCAGGGCAAAATGGAGTACGAAGGACTACGAGATTCTTGCCAGGTGGTTCAAAGTAAGGATAGAAAAAGAAGAAGGGTGTTTCACTGCTGTTCCAAACGGTCAGCTGATTAACGAAAATCAACCAAAGACGCTTCCGCGAAAAACCCTTTTAGTAAATTGAAAGTGTTATAAGTACTTGGACTTCAAAATATTTTTATCCGAGCAACACCAGGCATATCAGCTAGTAGATATATAATAAGAGATACGCTTTTGAAAGAACGCAGAAGAATATCAATGTAATTAGTGCACTCATGTGCTCTTTTATTCAAAGGTAGGAGAGCACGACAGGGAATAAGCTTAATTCTTAATTAAATCTGGGATTCCCAGATTTGCCGGGACAGTTAGGAAATTCAACTGTTTGTATCGAATCAAAATAAGTTCCCCGAATTTGAATTAAATATCCCGGACCCTTCCCTGATTTTGCATAAAAGCAAATGGTTCATATTAAAAAGACTAAGGGCACATACGACTGTTAAACCTCGAAAATTTTCGATTTTATGAAAAAAAAATTATTACCCTGTCTTTTCTGAACAATTTAAAACGATCTGCGTTAAAAAAATTCCCTTAATTTTGAAAGTTATGAAGGAAAATGTATCAGCTCTTCAACGTAAACATTGAATGTGGGTATATCTTGAAAGCACTACATCTCAAAATGAGTTTTTTTTTATATTGCGCGCACATTTTCTCAAGAAATATTGATTATTATGATTGTTCATAAAATTTTTACCGAATATGTATTTTCCTATGTTCTACAAACTGAGCCACATTTTTGTACATATTTCTCCAAAGAAGTTTTTTAGGGGCTCAGAAATGTTGAAATTTTAACTATTTTTAACACTTTTATTTTAAATTGGTATATAAAATAGAAATGAAATTTAAATGTTAACAAATTGTGGTTCAGTTTCTTAAACAGTCTGTTTGGATTACTTAGATACCCAAAATATTGTGTTTAGACCAATATTTTATCCGTAATCATGAACACAAGGTAACTGTCTCTTTTTTCCTTCAAAAATTATACCCATATTTATTACTCTCATAAATAAATACATACCAGTGTGAAGGTTTGAAAATGTGTGTACTATAAGAGAAAGAACAGACATTTTTCTAGAAAAAAAAGTGAGTTTGTGAATGCTTCAGAGCATTGTTTCTGAGATATAATGTATCGAATTTGACAGTTTTCCACCATTTTTTTTCGATGTTTAAGAGTCGTATGCCCCCTTAATCAGATTTAATTTTAAAATAAGTTAGTTAAATAGTTAATTGTAAATAAAAGTAAAGCTAATTCTCTTTTCCAACTTTTGCTATACCTATGAAGTGACCAGACGAATCGGATTAACCTTATGACTGCGTTTTCCGCGATTTCGACGGGTTGGAAGCAATTCTATTTTCTGCTGCATCCGGCGATTTTCACAGGCTAATGTGTTTACTTAGTACTTTTATAGCGTTGGGTCATATTCTACTAATAAAGCTTTGCATATAAATAACAACACGCTTGGCTCAACGGTATTTGGACACGTTTGTAAATGTTGCATCTAAATAGTGATTTAAAAAAATTACACAGTCAGAGGGTTAACCGAGACAGTCCCGATTTTCTGCCCTTTTTCTTTTCTAGAAAAATTGGTCTGAGTTAAAAAAAAAAAAAGCGTCCCGTACTTAAGTTGAACATTCTAGATTATCCCATTTTATGCTTGTTTGTAAATATTTCATATAAAAATACAAATTAATTCAATTTTATTTTTAAAGGAGTTAGATTCTGAAGAATTCTCTTTGCTAGCTTTTATTATATGTATAATAGGGTCTTGTTCATAGTACCGATGTAGGCGAATCGCCTGAAGGAAAAATACTAACAGGAAAATATTTCATTCCACGATGTGAGGATTCCAAGCCAACTGTTATAACTGGTCTCGCCAAAGTAGCCACCTGGACTGCTTGAAATCAGAACAAAGGAGTATCCACACAAAAGGGCTTTCTTTACTCCCTCGATCGATGTTTCTCGTGGGCTTGTGCGCATCTATTGTTTCCCGCGGTAAATAGCTCGCACGTCAAAGAAGGGGGAGTGCCCAGACGGTGTCAGTGCATCCGTTCACTCAAGCGCTGTAGAGATATTTGCTAAGCCGCACGACGTGGGAACGGCGGGACTGTTCGGAATTCCACCAGTGCGAACCTCGAGTGACTCGAGGTTTGCCAAGCCACAAGCCGGGGAACAAGGCTTTAGGCATTCAAAAATTCATTTATG
Organism: Araneus ventricosus; assembly: GCA_013235015.1. Lineage (NCBI taxonomy): Eukaryota > Metazoa > Arthropoda > Arachnida > Araneae > Araneidae > Araneus > Araneus ventricosus. The sequence continues at coordinate 192,348 of BGPR01001785.1, read as the reverse complement.
CCTTTCATGCTCTGATTCGGGCTCTGACAAAAAAGCTGCTGATAGGGGGTGCGACCAACAGTAAATGAAACTCTCAGCTCAACAGACTTTAGGAAAAATAGATGATATTATTGCTCATTCCTCAACAGCTCAACGTGCGAAACGACTGAGGATTTATTTTCCCAGTTAGTTAAAACAAAATTAGAAAAAAATTTTACATCCGAAAAAGCTGAAAGATCCAAGTAAACAGAAATCGTATTTTTTTCCGTAAAACATTTGGAAAAAAAATCATTGTTCAGAATATTCTGAACCTCTAGGACTCGGCGCAGACCGAAGGAAAATATATCCCTCGTTCGGCTACTTTTAGAGCGGAGGGGATCATTTCTTTCCCCTCTAGAAAGACCAGTATGCCGATTGACACTCCATGCAGTATTGTTAAGACATTCATTTTACAATGGGGTGAAGGGATGGGCTGCCCTTTTTGTGGTCAATAATGATTCCAGTGTCAGAAAGGTCTCTAGATTTGGCTACATATGTTTCAATAATTTTTTTTCTAAATTCTTCCCTCCCACTTTTATTTGAATGAATTTCTCGCTTTGAAGTACTTATTCGTTTTTATAATTATTATGCATTTTGCAATATGCAAGATTTCTTTGTAAAGAAAATTCTAAAATTAAAATAGATTTTCTACTCGAATTGAAAGTACAGCATTTCAGGTACTAAGAGAGTAAAAGTGATCTAAATGGGATATTTAATAATGATCATATTTGAAAAAAGGGTTTATATTTATAATTTTTATTTGTTTCACAATTTTGTTTTCATTTCACCAAATTACTTGATATAACTTCTTCTGAAACAAAATGGTATGATATCAATTGTTTAAATATAAGAAAAACATTATACAAAGATTAATAATACAGTAGGAAATCGTTATTTGTGTGTTAAAATAGTTTTAGAATTTTTTTATGATCAGTTCTTAATCCAGTCAACTTTTTCAAGTTCCTTAAGAAACAATGTAAATAATTATTCAGTATTAAATATTTAAAAAAATTAACATAACTGAAAGTTATATATTGCGTCAATTAACATTTAAAAGAAATAGGCAATAAAACCTTATATATTATATAAAACATATTTTCAAGGAGTGTATATATTAAAAGAACATTTAATATGTCAAATGTGAACTTAAATGCTATTGTAATCTCTTAACTACATTTCTCAGAGATTACATTGATTCGATCGTGAACTTTTTATAACTTCGGTGTTTACTTACTTAGTGTAGCAATAAATTATATGACCAGTTACAGATCTCTAAGTATGTATACTTTATAAAGCTTGAGATTAAGCTTACATAGTCAACTACCACAATGAATTATATCGCCACATATTATCAAAATTATCCGACGAAATATGCAACAGGAGAATAAAATTTGAGGTAAAATATATAAAATTTTTTCCTAAATATTATTCTTCCCAAATTGAAGCCTTGTTTAGTGTGCCAAGAAATAAATGTCCTTAAAATCTTTTGAGTTCAAATATGAGCAAGTGTTATTGAAAAAAATAATGAAACATTTAAAAGAAGGAAATAACATTTTTTAACTTAAATTAATACGTTTGAAAGCTACTGAATAAAACCAAAGTTCAGCAAACAAAGGCAAAACATTTAACTGATTTCTTATAATTTATAACAATTTTTTTGCTGGGTTAAATGCATTTCTGAATCTTTAATCTTTAGACAAAAATTATTAACATATAGTTTTGAATAAGTTTTGTCCCTAAATCAAACTGAAATCTAAAATTTAAAAAATGAAAAATTTGTTCTAAGCAATACTTTTTTTAAACGTCTGTTTTAAATATGCAAAAAAGTGTTCTAATTTTTTAAACTTTTGGGCTCTTAAAAGAGTCTTTTTTTCTGTTTATCGTATTATCGTTCCAAATACTTTTTCTGATTCTCAACACTCTGAATCATTATCATCAAAATTTTCTTCATCCAAATTCTTCATCACATTCCCAATCCCCATATCCGTGAGATATTTTTGAGGCATTCTAAAAAATTTAAGAAACAAACACTAGAAAATAAAATTTCCACTTTTATCGACAGCGTAAAATTATCGAATGGAGTATTTTAAAGAGTGTTGGAATTTGTTGTCCTTAAACATCGCCAAAAATGTAGAATAAGAGCTTTCAACTGATAACATTGGCGAATAATATCCCCACCCAACTACGGACAATAAAACACACGTTCTTCAATGGGTCGGGAAACTCCTTCCAGGAGAAAGGGGGAAAAGAACTGTTACTCTATTGCTTGGTACAACACTTGTACCGCAGCCAAGGTAAAGGGAAAAACACTTCCCGGTACAGCGTATGTACCGCCGATCGGAAAAGGTTCAAATTCATTTTATCAGAAATAAAGATTTAGGACTTGTTTAAATACGTATTTTGTACTTCCAAACATGAAACCCCTTTAGAAAGGCCACCTCTCTGAGCGACCAATTTCTTTAGAACGAAAGGTGGTCGCTGTAGAGAGGTTTCACCGTATAGCATTCAGCGGTATTCACATTTTAACATGCTGCTTTGGCATAAAAAAATGAATTTGAAGCAAAGATCTCAGATCTTAGCCATATCTGAAACAGACTATCAGATCTTAAGAACCTGGTATTTCGAGTTGCTTAGAAATAGTTAATTCAGGAAAATAATGCTTGCGATGTCGCCATAAGATTTCTGCTCTAAGGAAGTTGTAATAATATGTCGCAGTAGATTAAAAAAAAGTGTTTTTGTTGAATTTTTGGCAATTAATGTTTTGAGCGACGAAATTTATGTACAAATTCCTTTTGGAAAAATTAAACGTGATTAGTAGAGGTAGATGACATCGACGGGAGGCTGTCTCTGCGAAACGGCCGCTGGGATTGAGGGCGTAAACTTACTTACCTTACTCAACTGTGACTTTCTGTGACTGAAGTAGCTCTATGTGACTAAAGTAGCTCTCTGTGACTGAAGTAACTCTTTGTGACTCTGAGATTATGTGGCTGAAGTAACTCTTTGTGACTCTGCGATTATGTGACCGGAGTACCTCTTTGTAACTCTCAATTTATATGACTGATTCGTGATTTTGGTTGGGTTTTTTTTCGCGAAAAAAATTCTTGTTCTCAAATGTAATACAGTGAAACCTCTTCGAACGGCCACCCCTACATAGCGGCCACCCCTCTTAACGGCCAATTTTTCGTGGCACGGATTTTTCGGCCCATAAACCTAATGTTAAAAAACCCCCTAGCAACGGCCACCCAACCCCTCTGAACGGCCGCCGGGTGGGTTCGCCCATCCCATTTAATAAAAGCATTGGTTAGAGATTTACTTTTTAAACTGAAAAACGAACTTGAAAAAATGGTTTTATTTCCAAGAAGGGCAAAAACTTAAAACAGTCACAAGTTGTATCCTTTTTTTTTAAATTTAAAAAATTATTAAATAAAGTACTATTTTCTCTTTAGATAAGTCTCAAACTTCATTTTAAATAAGAAATATGTGTCCGACTTGTTTATATTATCAGTTATAATTAACAAGATTTAACAAAGATATTTACTATAAATTAATTAGTCAAAAATTAATTAAAACTCTTTGTAATATATAGAATGGCGCATATGCAGCTATTTCTAATATAATACAGAAACAAATAATAGAAATATAAATTAAAAGGTTAAAAAAGAACAAAATACGATAACAATACACCTTTTTGCGTGCTCAACGCAACAGCATCAAGTAAGTTGTTTATATTATGTATTATAGCAATTATCTTGTAATTATAACGAAAACCCTTCAGAGCGGCCACCCCCTCTGAGCGGCCAATTTTTCTCGGAACGGAGGGGTGGACGCTCAGAGAGGTTTCACTGTATATTCATCCATGTTACTAATATTGGGTACAATTTGTGTTAGTAAAAATCTTATGTAAAATCGGACGATGGTACTAGAAGTAGCAAACGTAATTCAACAATTCTGGAGTAATATTTCGCGTGAACGTAACATCGATGAATGAATTGTCTAATGTACTTGGATAGTTTGTAGGAACCATATTGAGTTTAAAATGACGTTTAAGAAAATCAAATGCGACGACTGAGGCCGCCAGACAATTAGGTATGAGAAAGCGCGGGAAACTAGGTCGGTCACTGCGTGCGCGCGCATCGGTCGCTGTGATGTCATCAAAGTTCTTAGTGATTTTCACCAACTTTGCAACTCGACTGTGGCTAAATCGTAATTCCAAATTCTAAAATTATTTTTGCAATCTTCAATGTCCACTTTTCTCTGTTAAATGAAACTAAAACCAACACTCTATGTTATTTGGTTGCGAATATATAAGCGTTTAACTTTATCACGAAAAGCGTCATAATTTTTTCCTTTCACGACTCCCCATTAGACCACTATGGAGGGACGTAAGTTTTCGTTAAAAAAAAAAAAAAACTGAATTCATGCATTAGCGAGAAGTTTCTTCTCACAATTTCTGTTCGCTCATGAATAGAATGAACAAAAGCATTTCATAAAAAACTGGAAGATATAAGGTCAGTATTTCTCGCTTAATTTAATAGGTAAATAAAGCTGACAGGTTTGTAAAGTGCCTTAAAAAATTAAACGAATCCGTTTATTATAAAAATTGGTCAGAAAAATTCATCTGGTTTTTTGTTCCATTTAGGATTTATATTTGGCAATTCCTTTTTTACTTTCTCGTATACGAAGTATACAAAGAGAAAGTATTGTAATCGTCAAAAAATTCGAACTCGAGATTTTGACGAATCTAACGTGGAGATTCGTCAAAATCTCGAGTCCCTGACCCCTAGACTTCCCTGAGTCCGAAAAACACAATTTTGGAATTATGTCTGTCTGTGTGTGTGTCTGTCTGTGAACACGATAACTCAAAAACTATTAGAGCTACGGGGATGAAATTTGGTATGTGGTCTTTAAACATAATTTGTAGGTTTCTATCAAATTTTGGACAAAATCCGTCGGCGGGAAGTCTGTCTGTCTGTATGTGCGAGGTCATGCGAACGCTATAACTCAAAAACTTGAATAGGTAGATGAATAAAATATTATACACAGTTTTATCGTCATGAATGTAGGTCCGTATAAACTTTTGGGCCACATCCGTCAAAGGGTTGACTGTCTGTCGGTCCGTATAATTTACTTTTGAAGAGAATCCGTTATCTCCACGCGCATGCGTAATAGTTACTGCTGTTCCCGTAATACGGTCTATCTTGGCTCACTGCCAAATTCTTCTCTAATAAAAGTGAATTAATTATGGAGTGTTTTCTTTTAATTTTTCTTTCAAGCCGAAACATTTTCTCAATAAGAGTTGCATATTTGATTTGCGGTTAGTTTTATTTTGTATATTTCGTAATGCATTTTTTTCTGAATGGATTTTGCATTATTTTTACTCTGACAGAACGAAAGTAGTTGTTAAAAGTAAAGTTATAAAGTAACAAACCAAAATTAGCGTCAATTGATTCATCAGTTCTGTTCTTCATGCTTTTTTAATTTCTTAAGCACTCTGCCAATGTGGATGATATTTTCAACAACAACTATCGGTAGTAAATTTGTAACAATCAGATTGGAGATATTGCTGGCAATCTAAAAGGCTGCTTAAATGTGTGCAAATCTTTTTGTAGCTTACATTAGATGATAATTGAAATTTGGTTTGTGGTCTTCTAATTTATCCACGCTGTGGGAGGGGAAACAGCACCTTTTTGGGGAAGTATACGAGAAAGTTTAGGGGAGGCCACTGCCGCTGGTTTCTTAAAACGTAGTTATGTTGAAGCTAAATATCATTTGGAAAATACCCAGTTTGATTAACAGTAATGAAATTATGAATTTAAAAAACCATTAATTGTTATTTCTTTTCTCAGAAGTAAAATTGCTTTACGATAAATATTTTACACCGTGTATATAAATAATCAAATTTAAAAATAAAAAAACTTTAATAAAATCTCCACCAATAAATTTGTATACGCCATTACAGCGCAGTAAGCGTAACAATTTTATTAAAAACCCATCTTTTGCCCCATTTTCCACCAGCCAAACGACATTTATTTTTATCATCTCCGATCAAGTTCAAGCATCGCTTTAAATCATTCGGAACAAACATAGCGCTGTAAGAATTTTCCACGAAGAACGTTAAAAGCGGAATAAGAAAAAGAAGGAACGTAGGCGCTGTCCCCAACGGCCGGGGTCAATTCTCTCAGCCCCTCCTTCAACCGTCGAACGCCCACTTTCTGAAACGAGCTCTAAAAAAGAGCAAAAAATGCGTCGAAAACGTATACAAAGGAATCGGTATTAGGAAGAGAAGTTGATCGTTTATCGTCTGACTCATCCGGCTTCGTCCTTGCCCTTGCAGTGACGGTTGCGAGTTAACTGGGCTTCTCCAACGGTCATCTTTGTTGTTGCTGCGTGTTTATTTGATGAAAAGACGGTGCGGTTTTTCGGCGGGGTATTTCTGCCGGTGTAATTGCATCTAGTTAAAAGAAATTCTTCCCGCATTCTGGAGAACGGATTTATAATTGTGGTGATAATAGTTTCTGGCGGGAAAATTAAGAAACGTCTGGGTTGTCAAATAAATGCAGCGTTTCCTGTTTAGTTTTGAAAAATTTAACGGCGAAAACTGACAAACAATTTAATTCAGAGCTTTCACTGACAGCTATTAAAATCTTTTTATCTTTGCTTGAATTATTCATGAGTGTATTTTCTTTCTTTATAAGTCTTACTTCTCATAGTTTAATTGCACAATTTAATTAATAACGGTAATTGCAAAAAGTATTTTTTACTTCAGGGATATTTCTGATTTTAATGGAAATACTTGATTATTTTTTGAACAAAAAAAAATGCATTTTAAAGTTCAGAACATCAGAAGACATGTTCTCTCAAGAGATGCATTTAGTGGTGCAAAGATAATACGTGTTGGATTTTTCTGATTTAATGCCTTGACCTACGAATTTATTTAACTTCCTAATTAAATGAAACATCATATTTGGGTAGGGTTACCGGATTTCAAGTTCACTTCCAGGAATGGCTCTAGAGTTTACCCGACGGGGGGGGGGGGGGATTTGCCCCCCCGGGGGGCCCGATTTCCCCGCCAGGGGGGAACAAGTGTAATGAAATTGGTCACAAATTTTCGCCAGATTATTATTTATCAACTACAGTTGAATACCCCGTACAAAAATTTTCCCCGATGGGATACAACATTTTTCCCCGACAGGGGGGCACAGCATCCCCGACGGGGGGCTCTGGTCCCCCCTCTGGCGCCACCCCTGCTCACTTCTAAGCAAGTGTCCGGAGCTTCAAAATGTCCGGATTTACTCCAGTGAATATGGTCGAGAGAGAAATTAAATTCGTGAAAATTTATTGTTAAAAATCGTAGAATACTTCGTATGTCTTAATGAATCTCCTTAAACTGGAAATTAAAAGTTCTGGCAGTTTTGTTTTATTCTGTTTTTTAGTAAAGTAATTCATCCCTGTAGCTCTATTAGTTTTCGAGTTATCATGTTCACAGACAGACATGATTCCAAAATTGTGTTTTTCGGACTCAAGGAGGTCTAAAACGGGGAGATTCGTCAAAATCTCGAGTTCGAATTTTTTGACGATCGCAATACTTTCTCTTTGTATACGTGAAAGTAAAAAGGAGCAGCGATTGCCTAGTGACATTCTCGATTTTGGGATCGGAGGGCTAAAATATTTGAAAAATCGACTCTATCGCAGATTGATGCTTGCTAATTCCGTCGTGGGTTAAACATCTTACCGCTGGGGTGGCGTGGAGGTTTACAGGTGGAGATGCCAGATCAGTTGTCGGGTAATTGCCATCTGGTCGCTGTTCGAAATTACGAGGACTGCCCAAAATAGTCCTCGTGTAAGTAATAGTCCTCTTTTTGAGGAGAGCAGAAAACATATTACAAAATTGCTCATTTAGCTGCACGAGGGCCTATTTTTTCTATAAGTTATTTCTTCAGTTCATTGAAAAGCTTCGTCCATTCTTATTAATGTTCCTTAAGCACCGATAGTTCAACTATCGATAGTGCAGTCGATAGTTTTCCCAACTATCGACTTAACTATCGATAGTTTCAAAAATATCGATAGTTTTGAAACTATTGATAGTTTTGAAACCATTGATACTATCGATTGTTTCAGTCTATAGTTCCAAAAACCCGATACTATAGACTAGGCTTCGATAGTATCGATAGTTTTGA